>JACEGR010002383.1:0-130625 GCA_014170235.1 Listronotus bonariensis
AAATGGATGGTGCCGACGTCAGTAAGGAACATTAAGCATTATGTCTTTTCTATGATATTCTTTTCTTTTGTATGTTAAATCCCCCTTGTAAAACAAACTATGCGCCGCCACCCTAATTTTCACCTTATTAAAATATTTTGAGTTTATATTTTTTTATCGGTTTTAAAATGGCAAGGTTTGTTGGTATAATAAGAGATGGAGGCACTTCTCGGATCACAAATCTTACACCAGCTCCCCTGGTGTCAAATATTTTAAAGACAAAGCTTGAAAAGTATTGATTTTTTAACATAATTCCCTTAATATGGTCATATTATTAGTTTAAGTCCTGATATTTAATATTTTGTGTAATATTATGGGTGAATTTATATAATTATTGCAAAATAAAATAAAGAGTTTATATTTTAAACATGATTCACATTAAATTCTGACGCAATAACCTTTCTATTGTATCGCCCTCTATCCAAAGAATGATCAACAAACACCAAATATGGCCCTCCTATAAAATTATTATAGGTGGGCGTATACCAAGTAAGGCACCTCCTGAAGTCCTTTAAAACCACGCCTACAGTACCCTGGAGAGTCCAAATGATTTATGGTTATCAATTTAAATGAAATTTAAAAGTGCCTTTAGCATGCACTACATGTGGTAACTATAATTAATAGGTAATTATGGGGTTTTTATTTATTGGTAACTTGTTGTTGCGTGGGTTATGTGGGTAATGACTGTTTACAAGTTAGGGTATACGGAAGTTGGTATTATTTTTTTTTATTGGGGGTTTTGAGTAGGGGCGTAGTTATTTATCTCTTTATACAAATCCCTGTAAAAAAAATGGGCAGTCTTAAATTTTGCAACGTATATCCTTTAGCATGCACTACATGTGGTAACTATAATTAATAGGTAATTATGGGGTTTATTTATTGGTAACTTGTTGTTGCGTGTGTTATGTGGGTAATGACTGTTTACAAGTTAGGGTATACGGAAGTAGGTATTATTTTTTTATTGAGGTTTTGAGATGGAGCGTACTTATGTATCTCTTTATAAAAATCCCTGTAAAAAAAATGGGCAGTCCTAAATTTTGCAACGTACCTATATCTATTTACTATACCTACCTGACTTTTTTAACACGAATTAGCAATATACCCAGGGCCAGATTATCTAGGTATGTCAGGGCCCCTAGGCAGCCCCAGATCTATATTTTCTTGAAGGCGGGGCAAAAACTGGCCTCTTCTGCCTTCTGGGTTTTTTATTGTGGGACAAAGAAGCAAAGTATAGATTTTGCGTCCTAAAATATTAAAGAACCAAAAAAAGGTACTCACCTTTCTCATCACTTGCCACCCCATATTAACATTTTTTGCCGGCGTTGTACATCTAATTTACTGGCATTGCCAACACTCTTTAATGGCAAGGCATTGGCAAAAAAGGTATCACAAAGACACGAAAGTGGGCAATTGGCCGTTATTAGGCCACGTGTTGCAGATAATGTGATGGCATCCGTCATTAATAAGTTATTGGCAAAAAAATGCGTTTAAGATGATGGCATCCATCATTAATAAGTTATTGGCAAAAGATAACAAAAAGAGACGAAAGTGGGCAAATGCAGATACTCCCAAGCAGCAAGCTGACGTCATATTGACGAAAATTGTCGCATATACTTTTTTAAAAGCTAAAATGATGCGATATTTTATTTGAAAATTAAAATAGGAAAAAACTCCTTAATGCATGCAATTTCCTTGCAATGCAAAGTACCATCTCTCGGAACACTGTCCAACTTGGAGATGCAGATTTTTACACTAGCCGAAGATATTTCTTTCAAAGCTAAGTGAGATCACCTACCGCAGACCGGCGCTCTCGAATTATTTTTGTCTAATGGGTTTAGACGATAAAAACCGAAGATTTTGCAGAAACGTAGTAGTTTATTGTTCATTACGCCATCTATCGGTATGTCAAAAAAACTATTAAATATATATAATATTTTTTATTAACACGTCTTTAAAACTTTTAATACAGTCTACTTGAATATCTTGCCTTCTCGACTAGCCATCACCAATTAATCACACAACACACACTTATTAGGTAATGAATACATTTAATTATGTCTATTAAAAAACTCTTTTCTTTAAAAAAGACCATCATTTTATTTTTATTCGCTCCAAAATACATAATAAACATTTTGTTTGACCTAATTTTTTATTTGCATGATTTTTAACAATAAAATGTTATGAAAAGGCCATTTCCTTTAAATTATGTAAAAACATAAAATAATGTTGTTTAGCTGCCATTATAAATAAAACAGATCAAAAAATTGCTTTAATGTTAGTTAAATACCAATGTTAATAATATGGTTTAAAAAGTATGAATATGCGTTGAAGGTTTGCCTTCAAAAATCCAATATTTATTTGCCTGCAACAAAAACGCGTGTTTTATTTAATCAGGATTGGTATGCCGCCATTTTTGCATGCTTGCCGGCAATTCGCCTGCATGTAATATTTATTGGCAATTAAGTGTTTATTTAGGGTTGAGTTTTTAATGCGTATAAGATGTTGGCATAATATTGCTACCAATTGCCAATGCTTTACCATCAATGCCAATATGAAAAATGTACATTGCCGGCAAATAGTGTTTGCTGGGAATATACCTACCCAGGGCCGCAGCTAGCTTTGTCAGGGGCTCCCTAGGCAGCCCGATATATCTATATTTTTTGAAGGCGGGGCAAAAACTGGCCTCTGCCGCCCTCTCGGCCTTTTTTTATTGTGGGACAAGTATAGATTTTGGGTCCTAAAAATTGAAGCACCAAAAAAGGTCCTCACCTTTCTCATCACTTGCATGCCACCCTATGTATACAAAATCCGGATCGCAAACGCAACTGCTCATCGTCCAGTTCACGTCGGTCATGCTTCATTTTGCCGCCCCTTGCAGGTGTCACACGGGGCAGACACCCCGGTTTGCCCCTCTTAGGTCCGAGGCTGTCCCTAAAGAATGCAATTGCCATGCAGGGTCCCTTTCTGATAAAATAAAAAGATTTTTTTCCCTTTATCATAACCTTCCCAAAAAAGTCCGTGCTACTTTAGTGTGTGGTCTATTGATATATTTCTACTTTAGTAAGCGGTCTACCGACCTGACTCTGTTATAGTATGCGGTCTACCATTTAAAATACAAACCAAATCTATGATTTTATATGACAATAACCCTGACACTATCTCTAAAATTAACATAAGCTTAGCTAAACTGAATCGAGGCAGATTTGTGTATTTTTTTTTATTATCTATATACCTACAGTTTTTACATCATTAAGGAATGCAGGAATGCTACAAAACAAATCTTCTGACCCGTTTCTCTATATTTTCCAGCAGAAATGATCCAGGTGCGATTGGAAATGCTGAATGGATACTCCTCTCATTTTTTCAGAATCTGTATTTTGGCGTCTAACCAAGACCTCTCGACCCCTTGTGTATGGGCTCCTGTAGCCGGTTCTACAATTTTTTGATGATTAACGGTGGAATGTGTATACCCCAATTGATTTTTCGCCCCTATTTCGTTGCGCGGAGCCCCTAAAAATTTTCCTACTCTGCCTAATGGATAATTCAGCTTTGAATAGCTAAACTCATAATTAACCAAATCTACAGTTTCTGAATTCTGCACCGCAGAAAGTTCTTGTGGATACTAGGTACACGGCCGGATTAAGACTCTGCTGCCCGAATATTAGCATTCCGATCCTGTTGCGCCCCCTAGCCATGCTACCTTTAAAATTTTTGACAACAAAAAAGCCCTTACCTTTATAAAACACACACATAATTTGTTTGTATATTTTGTACTCTTTATGGTCTCTCTTTGTGGTGCTCCCGAAACGTGATGCCCTAAGCAATTGCTCAATTTGCTTATAAGTATCAAAGACAATTGAAGTTTCACTATAAACACCCAGAACAATGCTACATTTTTGGTCATTAGCTTGGACGCTCGCTTCGTGGTATTTATGAAGCGGGTATCCATCAAGTACACACGTAAACAGTACGTATAATTTGCCGCTTCATAAATTCCACGAACCAGGCGTCCAAGCTGATGAACAAAAATTTAGCATTGTTCTGGGTGTCTATAGTGAAACTACAATTGTCTTTGCTTATATACACACAAAACATTACATTTTTGCAAGTAGAATATGGATTTTCTTGAAAATAGATATATTGATGTTTAACCTAAAAGATTTTTTAGGAAACAATATTCTGGCTCCAAGAAATTATACTTATTATCTTATTAAATAATATTATTTATACTATACAGTAGAAAACATGTAAGTACAGGAACCCATGTCCGGAAAAGTGTCACTACGGTACTACAGCCCTAAAAGGCGTTAAAATTTAGAATTTGATGCATTTAGTTTTTGCCTTTTCTAGATGATATTGTCACAACAAAATTCATAAATAAAAAATTAAACATAAACTTAGTACCTAATTAAAAAAAACTCTTAATAAAATATAAAATATTAACATTTTTATGTTTTACTCATCTATTATTGATCTGTAATACCTTAGAAACGGAATATGTTATGGTAGCAATAATACCTGCTATCACACCTAGGGGCATTATAACCGGGCATTATGATAATGCCCTAATGCGCTAATATTGAAATTTTATTGCTTATCCAATTTTATTTCTCTCACAATAAAGATCAAGTTTATACAAACATATGTACCTATCTATTGAGTAGTCCGTTACTTTGTGACAATACATTTTTACGTAGAATGTAATAAAAACACAAATTTTACTTTGTTATTTTGTCACATATTTTATATTGTTTTTGCGTTACTGCAGTTTCGACATACTATGTCATTTTCAAACGACTTTTTAAAAGTGAATGAATTACAAAAAGTGCATAAATTTATACCTTATACCGTAAATTTAACATCTGGTTTAACCTTTACAATTGTTAGGTCCTATCTTTATTGTTACAAGTATATTGCTATAATAAACTTTTACAGTTAGTCGAAAATATTAAATAATTGGGAATTTTTTATGTCTGTTTGCAGATTAAGAAGATTTACATTATTATTTTTATTGTGTTTATAAATTTCTATGTTCTCTAATATATCTAATTTTTTACTTTTTTGTTCTAAGTGTAAAATTTTTATACTATCTATATTAGGGAAAGAATGACCAGAGTCTAGAAAATGGTTTGAAAAATTTGAATTTCTTTTGCCTAATCTAAATGATGCGTAGTGTTCTTTAAATCTTTTTTCGAAGCTTCGGCCTGTTTGTCCTATGTAGCAACTATTGCACTCTGAACATTCTAGCTTATAAACTCCAGATTTTTATGTTTATTAATCGTGTCTTTTACGTTAAAAGGTGGTTGGATAATTTTTGTGATGGTTTAAATGCTATTTTCATATTATTTTTACTTAAAATATTTGCTATTTTGTCAGATATAGGTCCAAAATATGTAAGGGTTGTGTATTTTTTGTCCGAGTTGGATGCTTTTATTTTTGGGTATATTTTACTTATGGTATTTAATTTCTGTTTTTTGTTAATTAGGTTATTAATGTGTTTAATTTTGTAGCCGTTATTTATGGCAATCGATCGGACGGTATTTAGTTCTTTGTTTAATTTGTCTTGTTCTAGTGGGATGGCAAAGGCTCGGTGAACCATAGATCTATATGCTGAAAATTTGTGGCTATTTGGGTGATTAGAATTACTAGGAATGGTTGTATCTGAAAATGTGGGTTTTCTATAAATATCAAATTTCAATTTATTATCAAACTTTGTTATGCTTATATCTAAGAAATTGATACAGTTATTTTCTTCTTTTTCTACCCAATTATTTAATATTTTCGACTAACTGTAAAAGTTTATTATAGCAATATACTTGTAACAATAAAGATAGGACCTAACAATTGTAAAGGTTAAACCAGATGTTAAATTTACGGTATAAGGTATAAATTTATGCACTTTTTTGTAATTCATTCACTTTTAAAAAGTCGTTTGAAAATGACATAGTATGTCGAAACTGCAGTAACGCAAAAAACAATATAAAATATGTGACAAAATAACAAAGTAAAATTTGTGTTTTTATTACATTCTACGTACAAACATATGTATTAAAATAAAATCAATAATTTACCAGTTCCTGAAAATATGCCATTAAAACGGTTTCGGTTATTTGAAGAATTGCGTTCGCATCTTTCCAAATACCAAATGTGCCATACTCCCGATCATACTGTTGCCTTGATTTAACTGGCAAAAGATTTTCCGGTCGCTTTATGGCCTTTTCTCTTATATTTTGTGGAATTTCTTCCATTTTGAGCAAATCGTTAAATAAAAAATGCCAACTGACTAACTGATAGAAACATCAAAGTCAAACTTAACACCAGTCATTATCTACTTACGTATACAGGTACAGGTGCAACTTATTTTTATATTGCGAATAAATAATGTAATTAGTCATTGAAAAACTCTTTTTGGGTAAAACATAAAGCATTGTATGCACCACGGGCTTTACTGTACTATAATGCCCATCAGGTCAAAATATTTCGACCTTCAGGGCATTGTAGTCCTAGTAACGCCCTTGATACATAAATAGCTATTAAACCTTGACATTGACATTGATATTTTTAAAAATTGTTGATATCTTGTATAAAAGGCAAAAAATAAATGCATTAAGTCCTATTTTGGCAATTAGCTTAGTGACTTAAAGGTCCGATACTTCGGTTTTTGAGTAGAAGCAAATGCTTTATACAGTGAATAAAGTATGTCAACATTAGTAGATTTTTGAACAGACCCACCTCAAAAAGTCCTGCTGGCACCCCCACCCCCCTCAAAGTTGGTTAAGGGATTGATATAGTTTTTTTCTAATATCTTCTAAACGGTAAATGATAAAAAACTGATTTTAGTGTCGTTAGATAGAGCACAAAATTCTGCAAAATAGTAATAATTAAAATTGTATTTTTGTTTATTACGTAAGAATCTCCAATATAGAAAAAGTTGGAGGGGAGCATCCACGAGGCATTTTTTACGATATATCTTCCAAACCGTCTACCAAACAAAAAAATATAAGACACAAAAAATTAAGGCCAAACTTTTCCCTATCGAATGGTGTATAACACTATACTATTTTCTTTTAAATTAAAGCTACCAGTGGCGTACAAAAGTAGCACTACACCAGTATAGTAGGTAGTTAAAAATTGAAATTTTTAATGTCATACTTTTATTTTATTTTTTTCAGAATATTTCTCACTTTAGTTATATTAATTGGTAATATTACCTTATTGCGCATAATAGTAATATTAAAAATAATATTTTTGTTTTTTGGTAAGACTCTACAACAAAAAAGTCGAAGGGGAGTATCCATACGGCACTTTTTACCATATATCTTTCAAACCATTAACAAAAAAAAAAATAAACAACATAAACGACAGACCACAAAGTTATCATTTAGACTATTATCTTTTAAAATAAAGCTACCAGTGGCGTACCAAATTAGTACTACACCAATAAAGTACCTAGAAATCGAAATATTTAATGTTATTCTTAAATTTTAAAAGATTATTTTTCACTTTAGATTTATTAATTAATAATTATACTTTACATTTTATTTACTTATTTCTTTTGTTTTATAATTTGATTCATCATATTTTTAAATAAATAACAACAGTATTATAATAACTTTTTTATTATAAAGATAACAACAAATATGGCTTATACAGTGTGTCACCAGGATAGGTGTTACAAGAGGACAAATTTACCAAAATTTTTGGAATATTTAATCGTCCTTTTGGGAAACTGGTCGCATGGTCCAAAACTAATAAATACAAAATTTGATTTCAATTGGTAATATACAGGGCAAGTTATAACTAAAAATATGAAAAATGACCAAGGATAAAGTACCTTTATTTTTAAAAATAGGACAAAATTGTATAGGTAAATGTTGTAGAGATCTAAATTTTATGTCAAAATTTAAAGTTAAACACGTTAAGTAAAAAAATATTTTTGTCAATTTTTTAACTCGCCCTGTTTAATACCAATTGAAGTAAAGTTTTGTATTCATTAGTTTTGGACCATGCGACCGGTCACCCAAAATTTCGTTTTAAAATTTAAAAATTTTTGTTCCATTTGTCCTCTTGTAACATCTATCCTGGGACACACTGTATATAACATCAATAAAAAACACATTATTACACAACCCAAAATAACTAATTACAACATTCCGCACACAAACATAACCTGGTACATTTTAAATTTTTTAAACAACATTTACAATTTGTGCCACATTTCCATTTTAATAGTGTATCAGATGATATTTTTCATTTTTTGAAGTGGTCCACAGTGGTGTCCATTTAGTATTCTCTAAAATCCATCCCCATTCAGATGGACATGGAAGTTCAACCACTGGTTGGCAGAGATTACCCCAAACAAATCCTGCTTGATAAATGCATTGATTAATGTGAAGCGCTAAAACATTCATTGTTGAGGGTAAATTCTCAACCGTTCGGTTTTTTTGGGCAAAAAGTTGCATTCGACAAATATCAATGTTGCTACTATCAGAATGTTTATCGTAAATGGTTACAACGAATTTTGAGATCACACTTAATTGCCGAGATGAAGGTTTTTTGAATGCTGCAATAAATCAATGAAAGTAACTTCCGGAAAAGATTCCCAAGCTTCCCAACACTTTTTTCCTTTTCCATAAAAGGAGGAGGTGGTATCGCAACCGGTTAGTAAATGAAAAAAGAAAGGGCTAGACTTTTTTCATTGATTTTTTAGCAATTTCGATACACGAAATATGTCTTACATTTTTACCAGTACCAAACTCAATCCACACGTCTTGATTTTGATTTTTGTACTGGTAAATTTTTTTTCGTGTAATATGATTATTTATTATTACTAGTATGCAGAATTAAAAATAATTATAAATTAATAAAACTAAAGTAAAAAATAATTTTGGTAGACGGTTTGGAAGATATATCGTAAAAAATGCCTTGTGGATGCTCCCCTCCAACTTTTTCTATATTGGAGATTCTTACGTAATAAACAAAAATACAATTTTAATTATTACTATTTTGCAGAATTGTGTGCTCTATCTAACGACACTAAAATCAGTTTTTATCATTTACCGTTTAGAAGATATTAGAAAAAAACTATATCAATCCCTTAACCAACTTTGAGGGGCGGTGGGGGGTGCCAGCAGGACTTTTTGAGGTGGGTCTGTTCAAAAATCTACTAATGTTGACATACTTTATTCACTGTATAAAGCATTTGCTTCTACTCATAAACCGAAGTATCGGGCCATTTTTGAACAATAAGTCACTAAGCTAAATTTGACTTTCTAAATTTTAACCCGTCTTAGGGCTGTAGTACTGTAGAAACATTTTTTCCGGACATGGATACCTATACTCAAATGTTTTCTACTGTTGCACTGATGAATAACTCCAAGAAGTTTGATCTTATAGTCCTGAAAAACCCTGTATATTTAGGAAAACCTATTCTTATTGTAAAACTAAAATATCTCTAGCCAAGACAACCCAGCAAACACTATTTGCCGGCAATATACATTTTTCATATTGGCATTGATGGTAAAGCATTGGCAATTGGTGGCAATATTATGCCAACATCTAATACCCATTAAACAGTTAACCCTAAATAAACACTCAATTGCCAATAAATTTTACATGCAGGCGAATTGCCGGCAAGCATACAAAAATGGCGGCATACCAATCCTAATTTAATAAAGCATGCCTTTTTGTTGCAGGCAAATAAATATTGGATTTTTGAAGGAAAACCGTCAACGCATATTCTTACTTTTCCAACCATATTATTAACATTGGTATTTAACTAACATTCGAGCAATTTTTTGATCTGTTTTATTTATAATGGCGGCTAAACAATATTATTTTATGTTTTTTACGTAATGTAAAGGAAATGGCCTTTTCCTAACATTTTATTGATACAAATCATGCAAATAAAAATTAAGTCAAACAAAATGTTTATTATGTATTTTTGAGAGGATAAAAATAAAATGAGAATAAATGGTAAAATTAGCTAGGTTAATTTCGACGATTTCGACCGAAGGTGATAAATTCAAATTTCCGCTTAGCCGAAATACAAGATTTGACAATTTGAGAGATGAGTCAACCTTGCTTTTGTTTGGCCGCTTTGTGCAATTGTTTTCTAGCTTTCTAGTTTCTTTTTTAAAGAAAAGAGTTTTTAGTAGACATAATTAAGTGTATTCATTACCTAATTAGTGTGTGTTGTGTAATTAATTGGTGATGGCTAGTCAAGAAGGCGGGCTATTCAAGTAGACTGTTAGAGCTGTAAACATTTTGTTTAAAACCCTTTAAATTTGTAGTTACCTACCTAAAAAATTATATGAAATCAGGGAGTTGCTTTATTAAAAGTTTTAAAGACGTGTTAATGAAAAAATTATATATATTTAATAGTTTTTTTTTTTTGACATTTAACTCCTTTAAAATATTTCTCCTATGTTTTGGATCTGAAAATTGAGTGTAAGTGTCCCTAAATACTTACTATTTTAAAGTGTTTTCTTTTGATTTACTATCTTTTTTTTAAATTTTATTACATACTTTTTTTTTTGGTTTATTGTTACGGTATAAAAATTTATATTATGTAATTTTTTATTGATAAAGTATTCCTGCCTTTTTTTCTCATTTTGTTCGATTACAAAATTCTAAATATGTTATTTAACTTTTGGGACATTCAACTTATAAAACTTGCAATACTTATTTAATGATAAATGCCATTATCCTAAACGCATTTTTTTGCCAATAACTTATTAATGATGGATGTCATCATCCTAAACGCATTTTTGGCATAACTATTAATGATAGATGCCATCATCCTAAACGCATTTTCATCATAAATTATTAATGACGGATGCCATCACATTATCTGCAACACGTGGCCTAATAACGGCCAATTGTCCACTTTCGCGTGTTTTGATACCTTTTTGCCAATGCCTTGCCATTAAAGAGTGTTGGCAATGCCAGTAAATTAAATGTACAACGCCGGCAAAAAATGTTATATGAGAAAGTAATATTGCTAGTCTCTACTGAGACTAAGTTTGACTTTTAAACCTTTAAATAATCGCATCGATAAAAAATTTCTACAAAGAAACCGTTAATGTTCTTAAGTAAAAAATAATATTCTTTGTGTGTAGGTTAATACGGCACTGCTAATTAGGTACTGGTACTCAGATCGAAAAACCCTGGTGTTTAGTTTGCAAAAAAAAAACATAAATGAACTAGAAAATACAATTACAAACATTTACATAGTTATAGGTTGTTTCCGAGAGATTGCTTACATATTCTTGGACATCCTGTATAAGACAAATCATATTTTTTAACTTAAATCTTTTTTTTTAAAAAACAAATGTATTTGCCACACACGACTTTTATAAACAATACATTTTTTGATGCACTTGTTGCCATTGTAAGGCCCATCCGTGGACATAATACGAAAGACCAGGACAAAAAAAAAATAGTCATTAATTAGATAATATTATTTTTTCTTATTTGGCTCAAAATTTAAATAGCAGTCTTCGTAGATATTTTAGTTTTATTTATATTTTGCTGTTATTCAAGACGTAGAAACTGGTCGTGATAGAAAAAATGTCATTATTGGGAAGTTCTGAAATTGACACTGTCTTGATTACAAAACATAAATAGACATTTTATAAATAGGTACACTTCTCCAAGAAGTTAAGGCACCAGCCCGATTTTTTCATAAGCTTTAATAAAAAAGTGATTTAATTTAAATAGCCCCATATCTTTTAATAATCAAGTAGGGTAGGGACGGGCCTAGTTGAGCCTAGAGGTAAGTTGGGCAATCAAAATATCTCAAAAGCTATCGACCGCACGCGAAAGCATCAAATAACATAAAGAAGGGGTTGCGCGAGGGAACTCATTGTGCGACCACTATAGTGGTGACGCGGCGATCGAGAAAAGTATCCGTGCGCATTGTTTATTTTGTGATTACAAAGTAAAATAATTGCAAGCCGAAAAATTTTATCAGTGATGGTTAAATGTGTTCCGTAATCAGGTAAGTGGTAATCTTAAGTAAATTTATTGCAGGTAAATTATGTATAAAGATTTTGGATATAATTCTAACCGGTTTTCTAATAAATTTACATTTCCTTTAAAATATCAGGTTGGGGTTAGTTGAGCTACAGTTGCCCAACTAACTCCACGGTTTTCAAGTATGAAATGTTTTTTTATTATTTTTGGGATACGGACTTATAACAGTAAGACTACTAGAGTCTCCTCAGGATTTAAAAGAGGCTGCAACCCGAACTTTGTACAAGCAACAAAGAAAACGACCTGACCTATCTAACTTATAAATTTTCTCTGGAAATAGTTTGACCATACCCAAGAAAAGGAGCCAAATCAAACAGAAGATGGAGAAGAGCCGCAATTTTAACAGATACAGAAGGCATTACAAAAGAAGCAAAATAAAACTGCCTAAAAAGTTTAAAAAACGAAGATGAATTATAGGTATTAAATTCAATAGTTCAAGCTAGGCACGTTGCTGTTTTATTAATGAGATTTGTTGTTTTGTCACTATAAGATTATAAATATAAAAAGCAAATTGTCAAAATGTATTTTTATTGTTGACGTACCTAACATTCACGCCATGATTTGACTACCTATACTTTCTAAGTGCTCCACTAGCCCCATACCCTTGCTCAACTTACCTCACCTATGGGGTACGTTGGGCATACTTGACTATCTACATTAAAATAGATGTAGCTCCTAAATTTGACTTATTAGAAAGAAATTAGTATGGACACTATTAATAAGGGATAAATTGCTAATCCATCAGTATGCATTATAAGTCAAGTAATTCTAATAACTCTTTTAAAACCTCTTTATCGAGTCTACCACGAATATTCATACCGCCATATATGAAAGCGGCGCTTTAACCCAGCCTGTCAATGTCAAAGTTTTGGGGATCGGACTGGGCGAACGCGTCACTTTTTTGTGGAACAAGTTTACCACAATGTTTAACATGCAATATTTAACCAACAACTAGGCTGGTTACGTGTCTGTGACCCCTACAATTTTTGTAGAAACATTTTACATTGACAGGCTGGGTTAAAGGCGCCGCTTCCATATCTATATACACCACGCTATTCTTTTGGCGTTCGATGGTATGTTCCTGCCATACACAACGGCGTCAAAATATTTTCGGCGTTTGCGGAAGCCGCAAAATGTTTGGACGCCGTCGTGTATGGCGAGGTATATATATATATACAGGGTGGCCCACCATATTCGACACTGGTCTGTAGCTGGATAACCATGGGGTTTTACCAAAGTAAATACTGGACACATATACAGGTCGGATAAGGCCACAGTATAAAATTATTTTACTCTATACAGGATGTCTCAAAAAGTGTGACGTATCAAAGTTATATTTTTTTAAATGGAACACCCTATATTTTATGACGGTTTTAGATTCTACATAAAAAAATAATTTAAGTTTGTTAATAGTACCAAGTGTCTAATTTTATTCGTTTTTGTGATATTTGATTTTTTTGAAAATGCAGAGGTAAAATTAAATTGATTTTACTTTAACACTTTAACACTCCTTAAACTTTAAAATGTGTCACAAGATTAGAAAAAGTCTGCCATATCATACGTAGGTCATATCGAGATCATAGATTATACAGGGTGATCAAAAAATAATTTCAATTTTTTAGAAAGTCAAATTGCAATATCTCTCTTATTTTAAATGGAACACCCTGTATTTTTTACACCACATGATGACAAACCAAATGCTCTTTCAAATGGTGTATAGGTTGCCTATACCTATCTTTTATACTTTTTAAGTAAAATCCGTTTTAACATATTTTTATTCCAAATGTCTATTTAAATGTAAGTAGGCTGTGATATAGCTATGCCTATTTACTAAGCCGTTATTGCAAAATGTAAATTTGTTGGAAAAAAGCACAAAATTCAAAGATTTTGTATTATCTGCTACTATTTTTAAAATTCACAGAAAAAAATTCATTAGTTGCTTATAATGCTACTTCCAATAACACTTATTTCAGCTGAATGTGGTAATGATAAAACTTGTGTTTTTAAACAATCCTAATAACGCCTCTGGTCAGTTATGACGACATTCTGTGACCTATAACTCGTTTCTTCCATTATTCATAATCACTGTGTCAAATTTTTAAAGCAACTATTAAGGTTATCAGATGGTTTCTCCTGGAATATTTTTCAGGATTAAATATAGACTAAAGTAAACCATTTTTTTCACATCCTACCAGTATTATATCATCTTGTTGTTGTAGAAGAAGGGTTTTTATTTAAAATCATTGAAATTTCTTTTAAACTGACTAAAACATTAGTAATCAATAAATGGTCATTGTTATTTTCTCAAGAAAAATATTAATGGCTGCTATGTCACAGCCAACTTTAATTTAAATAAACATTTGGACTAAAAATTTGTAAAAACAGATTTTACCAAAAAGCACAAAAGATAGGTATAGGCAACCTATACACCATTTGAAAGAGTATTTTATTTGTCATCATGTGACGTAAAAAAATACAGGGTGTTCCATTTAAAATAAGAGAGATATGGCTATTTGTATTTCTGAAAAATTGAAATTATTTTTTGATCACCCTGTACAATATTTGATCTTGATTTGACCTACGTATGATATGGCAGACTTTTTCTAATCTTGTTACACATTTTAAAGTTTAAAGTGTTAACGTAAAATCAATTTAATTTTACCTCTGCATTTTTCAAAAAATCAAATATCACAAAAACGAATAAAATTAGACACTTAGTACTATAAACAAACTTGAGTTATTTTTTAAAGTAAAATCTAAAACCGTCATAAAATATAGGGTGTTCCATTTAAAAAAAATAACTTTGATACGTCACACTTTTTTGAGACACCCTGTATAGACTAAAATAATTTTATACTGTGGTCTTATCTGACCTGTATATGTTCCAGGTATTTACTTTTGTAAAAATCCCATGGTTATCCAGCTACAGAGCGTGTCAAATATGGTGGGCCACCCTGTATATAGATATACAACGGTATGAATATTCGTGGTAGGCTGGTCAAAAGAAACTCAGTAAAGAGGTTTTAAAAGTGTTCTTATCATGAGACCATATAAGGGTTTTCTTATTATTTAAAAGTAATAAACATAATTATTTTATTAACATTTATTTATTAAAGACAGGCTGTACAATATTTGCAGTCAGTACAAGCTAGACTTATATAGAATTTCTGGTGTATATACATAGAAAAACATAGATATTTTCTTATATTTCTATAACAGATTTTAATACAATCTTATAACCTAAATGTTTTGACTAAATACTAATTGTATTAGATAAAATTATATAAAATTCATTTTTTTATAGTATCTATGGACAACATCAATAATCGGCATAAGACATATTTGGATATAATTCGTTTTATATTACAAGCACAACAAACTGTGCAAATAAAACAAAATTGATTAGTTTTTCTTTTAGTTATAGAGTACAACTTTAAGGTTAAAAAAGCCTATGGTATTCAAAATTTTAATTTATATAGTAAGAACATTTTAAAAGCGCAAATTCGGTACCCTTTCAAAAAAAAACATAAAAAAAGGTCGCCTGCAATCGGACTATTTTATACAAAGGCGTCGCTATCCTTACAGCAACACGCCGATACACTATGGGATAGAAATCCATTATTTTGGCCAAAAAGCAACTTTGAAATTTTAATGGCTCATGCTGTGTATTTCAAAGTAGATACTCCAAACTATATGTACGCTGAAATTATAAAAGGATATGACGACTTCTATTAGGGTAATAAGAAACTTGAAAATGTATTTTAAGTAAACATAAATATACAACATTTAATCTACTTAGTTTATTATTAGCCTCATTTACTAAAAAAGAAGTAGAAGAATAATAAAAGCTATTGTTGTGTTTCCGATGCATTCTCGCTAAAGTCTCGCTACTTTTGTCAAAGATTTTTACCTCTTTCTTTATCAGTTTTGTACTTACAATTGCCTTCCTACTTTTGCTACTTCTGAGTGTAGAGACAGATACAAGATTTTTTTATAATTTACAAGGGTTTCTATTTTAAAACTTAATATGTTTTGTCCTACACTGTCATATCCCTAAAAAATAAAAGCATTCTGATGAAAGATATGGATTCCACAGAATCTACCCAACAAAACAGTGTTTTTATTTATTTTATGATGTTAAAAATAAAAAAGTCAGGGAAGATGTATCTCTATTACGCTTCTAAGAATAATTTAAAATTATTTTTAAGATTTGGATAGCCATATTTCGAAACTAATTGAGATATGACACATCAAATGTAGATTTTTTAAAGCATTTTAAAGATTTTTTTAGGTGGTGATATAATATTCAGGGTTATTCCATATAAAAAATCATACCCTATTCTCATGTACCCTGTATATCATATGAGATAATAATCATCGGATTACTGATTAGAATACTACCGAATTAACCAAACAAGCTGACATTTTAGTTAATTTTGTACTAACAAAAAATAATCAATGTTAAGGAGGGGTGTAAATTTATAATAACATATAATAAGCATTTGTAATAATTTATAATATTTTTTCAGTAAAAAAGCACCCCATTTTAAGTTAGATTGGTAAGTTTCAGAATTTTGACCATAAAAATTAATTTCTATCCCATAGTGCGATGACCAGCTGCATCAACAGGCATATCATAAAAGAAATATAGCAAAGGCGGCCGCGAAAACAAGCATGCCGATTTATTTGCTTTAAACTTTTTGCGATTTTTTTTTCTTATCAAGGAGCACCGAATTTACATTTTTAAACAGTTCCTTCTATACCTTTATTTATTATTTTAATTAGGGAGGTCCAGGAGGCCCTGCCTACTGCATGCAAATTTGAATATTGTAAAGTGTCAATAACCTAAAGGTCTCCATTAAAAACGGCGTTATTTGTCCAAATCTATTGTTTATTTTTTTAATTTTTTTTTTATCTATGGACAAACCACGAAGGCTAAAAGCCTAAATACTAACGTACCGTGGGTGTCTTAAGCGAGGTAAGAGGGAGTTTGTTGACACGGGACTTAACTACTTGAAGATTTGGGGGGAAGGAAAGACCTCCGCGGGCAGCAGGTTCCACATTCTAGAAACTCTAGGGATAAAAGAACGAACAAAGTGGGAAGTTCGAGGCCTGTCCAGTTGGACCATATAGGGATGCATACGCGCGGCACCTCGAGTTTCTCTGGTGGGAACCGTGAGTGGAGGAACTATACTGGACAATTCTTCAGAGCAGAAGCCATGGAAGTACCTATAAAAAGTGATAAATCCCCACAGCCCGACGATGTGCAAGAGAGGGAAGCCTTTCTTGTAAGTGAAGGATCATTAATGAGACGAATAGCTCTTCTTTAAATGGAATCAAGAATGCTTAGGGTTGTGGGGGACGCCATGCCCCAGATATGAGAGCAATATTCCAAGGAAGGTCGGATTTGGGACACATACAAAGTGTATAAATTAGAAGGGAAAAATACTTTTTGGCTCGAAAGAGAAATCCAAGCTTTTGAAGCTGCCGTGGCTATAGATACAATGTGTTTATGCCAGTTGAGGTTACTTTCAAATGTGACGCCCACAAGATTGAAGGTGTTCTTGCTCTGTAAACTTGGCCGTTTATAAGTTTATAATAAGATATGCTTAATTTTTAAATAAGTTAACGTTTTAAGTACAGAAGTTACGGTTTTTAAGACCCCACCAAAGGGCGGAGATGCCCCGTAGGTTGAATAACGCCGTCCATCTCGGGTGGACAAGGCCACACACCATTTAAGATATGTTTTACTATAAAATAAAACATTTTTTAATAAATTAAACCCGATACCTTGATATTTATTATAAATTTTAGACATTCAGATTTTTCTAAATAATAAAATTATGGGCATAGGACTTAAACCCAACATAAAAATAATTTTTTTTTTTTTTTTATCTTATTTCTTTTCAAAGTTATAAATTAATTACATTGTTGTTATTTTTAACAAAATGCTAAATATCTACACAGCTAAATGGCAAATATATGGTTTGGTGCCAACCCTTGGCCAGAGGAATTTTCTCTGGGCGGCTCACCCGATAACATTTCTTTTTCTTTAAAATTTCCATTGACATAATATTTTATTAATGCATAATAAATACAGTCAATCACCTACATTTTAAAATATTAATGATGCAAATTAATACTTTTTTATCTTTATGACATCTCACGAAGGCTTATGCCTAAATACCAGTATACCGTGAGTGCCGGGTTACTGGATGTTTAACCCAATATTGTCGTGTTCCATCAACGTCATCCAAGCACTGAAACGATGCAGTTGCATTTCACAGCACCTTTTTAGACAACGCGGTAGTGCCACTCACGGACATTATTTTTGAAATAACTACTACCTGGGATTGGCAGAATACTACACAGTGGTTTGCCATTGCCAACTGTGAGGTGACGAGCTATTAAAAATCCGATGTCCGACTCCGAGATTCGAGCCCCGGATCGCTGCGGTGAGAAGCTGACACGCTAGCCTCGCTGCACCACTGCTCGCCGCCAAACAATTATTAATACTTACTGTATTGAAATAACGTTTGAATTTTTACAGAAGAAAAAATACATCAACGTTAACCTACATCCACAACGTTTTTTGATGACTGAAGTTATTAAAAGAGGTTTCGCAGATGACAAATCAGCTAAGTTAACATTTTAGCTTTATTGTTTGTAGTGAAGTGATAAATATCGGACCGATTAGAGGTTGCGTTTAGAAATTATGACGGTGGACGGCGTTACCCGCTGGACGTGGCTTCCCGGCTCTCCCTACACTTATTGACTTTTTTAAATAAACAACTTTACAAAAAAAAGAGATGTGATCAATGTTATTCAATGTATTTTTCTTTCCAAATATAGATCTTTGGTAAAATTTAGCTATCAAGTCACAATTTTGTTTAATCCTTTAAAATTTTATTCGGTTTTCTTTTGGCTATTTCCTAAAACCTGATAGGTATTGAAGCAAAACTAAGCATTAACTCGTGGTACATCCACAACGTTTTTTGACGACTGAAGCGATTGAAAGAGGTTTCGCAGATGACAAATCTGCTAAGTTAACATTTTAGCTTTATTGTTTGTAGTGAGTGATAAATATCGGACCGATTAGAGGTTGCGTTTAGAAATTATGACGCTGGACGGCGTTACCGCTGGTGGACACCCCTGGACTCCCCCGCATTATTGACTTTTTAAATAAACAACTTTACAAAAAAAAGATGTGATCAATGGTATTTAATGTATTTTTCTTTTCAAGTATGGATCTTTGGTAAAATTTAGCTATCAAGTCACAATTTTGTTTAATCCTTTAAAATTTTATTCGGTTTTTTTTGGCTATTTCCTAAAATCTGATAGCTGGAGAAAACAAAACTGAGCATTAACTCGTGGTCGGCAGAAAATATATTTGTACGACCGGGCGTAAAATATTAGTTTACGCTCCCCACTTGAGGGCGGTAAAATTGCACTTTAACGCCCTAGGGCAAAAAGCAGCATCGAAAATCGCTATCGTTATAGAGATTTATAAACAATTTCTTTTTTTTGTGGTACAAATTTCAACAATTTATTTCAATTTAAACATATGTTAAAAGTGTATATTTGATTACAATTTAAAACATTAAAAGCTGAGGAAATTTTCATCCCAACGCAGAGAGTAACAGCTTGCATGTCGGTTTGAGTCGTACAAAAAATATTATTTGCACCTCTGGCGTAATGCTCTTTTTACGCCCGCAGCTGATGCGTTGCCGCTTGCGGAGCTCGGACAACAAACCCTTCAACCGCGGTGTAAAAGTGATATTTTTACGTCCTTGGTTGCAAAAAATAATCATTATATTCTATAGTACATTTCAGCCACCAAATACCTTTTTTTTGTATGAGTTGCAGATGGAAAAAATTGAAATAAGTGTTCCCTTTAGGAGTTATTGAACGGTTGTAGAAATCCTAAAATTTTAGGAATTTGATAGTTATTATTGAAAAACATTTAGGAAATCTAGTATTTTTGTGACGGTTTTTAAATAGTTTCCTGAATATTTTATGGTGCCGATGCAGAAGTAACCACGGATCAGGACATAATGATACAGCGGAAAATGTGTATAGCATCTCATGGTCACTTTTTTACTTTTTGACAAAATGGACAATGAATTTTTCGGAAAACTGAAACTGAAAAAAACTTTGTGGCCTTTAATTTACTATTTATATATGATTGCTGTTATTTATTTTTGCTGTCTGAGTAGTGGATCAGAATCCAAAATCAGTTTTGCTTTATCAATTATTGGAGTTTCGAAAAAAATGTAATTTGATGGACAAATTTTGACCATGGATTCATGGAAAGGAAGAAAAAAACATATACTGTATAAGCAATAGTTAATGGTATATCGGTCAGTAATGCAATAAAAAAACAAGCAATAGGAAGGAAAAACCTCCGCGGGCAGGACGTTCCACAATCTAGAAACTCTAGGGAGAAAGAACGAACAAAGTCGGAACCACGAGTTTCTCTGTTGGGAACTGCGAGTGGAGAAACTATACTGGACAATTCTTCAGGGCAGAAGCCCTGGAAGTAACTATAAAAAAGCGATAAATCCCCCACAGCCCGACGATGGGCAAGAAAGGGAAGCCTTTCTGTAAGTGAAGAGTCTTTAAGGAGACGAATAGCTCTTCTTTGAATAGAATCAAGAATGCTTAGGGTTGTGGGGGACGCCATGTCCCAGATATGAGAACAATACTCCAAGGGAGGTCGGATTTGGGACACATACAAAGTGTATAAATTAGAAGGGGAAAAATACTTTTTGGCTCGAAAGAGAAATCCAAGCTTTTGAAGCTGCCGTGGCTATAGATACAATGTGTTTATGCCAGTTAAGGTTACTTTCAAATGTGACGCCCACAAGATTGAAGGTATCTTTGCTCTGTAAAACTTGGCCGATCATAAGTGGAGGTATTTGATGACTCTTTTCGCGACAAGGAACCTGATTGTGTTTTGGATGTGTTTGTTTTTTTTTGTAAAGTGGTGTAAATACCAAATTTTTTATTTCTATTTTCCATTTAAAATAGCCAAAACTACAAATATTCTGTAAAATATTTAAGTACACAGCTTGTCTACTTAGGTTCGCAGCATATGGAGAACTTTTTTATTAATAATTTTACGGAAAATATTTATTCCTTATAAAAAGTCCGGCATGTTCGAAAACGTGAAATGAAATTATCAGATATCAATTTGTTGCAGTGGTATACGAGGAATGTCAAAAATTGTAAATTTTGCTTAAGAGGAAAGTACCCTTTTTTTCATAATATCAAATATCTTTATAAGAAAGGGATGTTTAGTATTAAAAATACCTTTTGAATATGCAAATTGGTTCATTTTAAAGAAATAACTTTTTGTAACATTTTTTCCACGATAACGAGCTTTCTTAACATATTACATTTTAAAATAAGTATGCACTATTGTACAAACCTGAGTTTTTACCCTTAACAAATAAAAATAGTTTTTTTCTGAAAATTAGACTTAATTTATTTAAAAAATGTATTTTTTAAAAATTTTAGTTTATATACTTTTAAAAAGTATTAATTTGTTATTAAAATCGCAATAAAATACATTTTTAAAAAGCTACGATTTAAAATTTTATTTTACACTTGGATATAACTAATTTACAAAAGTTTACCTCCTTTAAAAACAACAACAAAAAAAATTTACTAAAAGAAAGTTTATATAAAAATATATCTCGTTCAAAATTTGGCAACATCAGGAAGTGTTCTTTATATACCCTTAGATAAAAAGTGACATTGGTTCAGTTTTTGGAAACGTGATAACGTTGCTGTATTTCCTACTTTTTATACCATAATTAAAAATGGAAAGGGTGTGGCTGTGTGCACGTGGAATTATAGGAATAAGAAATGAAAGTGATGTATTTCGTAAATTTTAATAAATATTTATAAGCGTAGCAGAGCGCTTTCTGGTAAAACCATCTTCAGGGCTACTTGTCAAAAACAGGACAAAACAGCCTTGGAGTACATAAGTCGGTCAACAAAAGTTTAAAAGTTTAGAAAACAGTAATTCACATTACAAACAAACAGGTCACGTATTAAAATTTGTTTAAAATATTTCCCTTTTAAGGGGGTAATAATTTTTAAAATAATTTGCTGCTAAGAGCCCAGCATTTTCAACGAGTGCTGAAAATATCGTCAAAATCTTAAGGTCCTTTTTATAGCAACCCGGTATATCCAACATATAGTTATTTTTGTGGAAATGTATTTTCTCATCAAGCAGTGAAGTTAATAATTCAAAAGTTTTTTTTTTTTTTTTTTTGGTAAGAATCAATCACACGATGTATAGGTTAGAATAAAAATGGAGAATTGGAAATGGTAAGTGATCGCCAAATTTAATTTATTCTGAAAGTGATGCCGCCAAGTACACAAAAATGATAAAGTAAAGAAACCCTTTGTGAACAATGATTTATTGCAGCAAAAAATATTTAACTCGACGAGTTTCTAGTACCACGCCACGTGCAACCGGTTTTATAGTAGGCAGAGGCGAAATAAGAGAAAAGTTTTGTAAGTAGGTGTTTTTAGCAATGTATTTTTTATTATTTATCTAAAAATATGTAATCAGGCTCTGTCCGAGGCTATGTGCATTCGAAAAGTTTGGTTTACTTTATCATTTTTTGTGTACTTGGCGGCATCGCTTTCAGAATAAATTAAATATGGGCCCATCTATACCCGTATGTCCAGCATTACCTTTTTACAATATTTCCTTGATTCTTGGGTTTTTCTAATTTTCGCACTAAGATCATTTGGCATTTCTACGCTACCATATAAAATAAAAAATATTAATATTAATAACTTTAAAAAGAAAAACAATGTTTAGGCCATATTTCATTTAATTGGTACAAAGTGTTTGATTATTGGTATTGTTTTACTCCGTCTTCGCCATTTTGGTTTTCTTATAATATGTTTTTTTATCGCCCTTCTGAGGTCATCCCACCTAAGTCGGACGACCGCCCCCTAGGTGGTGCACTGCAGCCTGAAGGCTTATTGTACCTTGACCCCTACTCCTTCCCATTTACACACCATTCATTCCATAACTTGGATGGTTGCTGCTCGGTCCGTTTGTTCATCCCCGAGCAGAACACCGGGTACCGTTGCCCAAAACCGACAACGCCTCGGTCACCCATCCAAGTTATGGGCGCGCACTTCACTGCTTAACTCCAGTGATCGACGCTGCCTGATACAACCGAAGCAGCCACAAGCCCGCCACTTGTAATATGTTAATTATTACAGTAAGGAAATACAGCTTTATACTAAAGATTATTATGTATGTACAGTTTAAAAAGAATATTCAAAATTAAAACCAATATATGTGTTATATGTCACAGCAAAGGTAATCACAATTGGGTATGAAAATACTAGAATAATAAAATGTCTTTTAAATTTATTTATCTATTTCTATTTCATTGTGCTTTGATACTATACACATTTAGCCAAATTAAAAGGTATATTGGCCAGTAAAGCAATAATAAACCAGAAATGTCATCTTGTATGCAAGAATTATTTGTCTAATCTTTACCTGATAGTGTTCTACACGCCTTAAACCATCTTTTTTCCATACAATGCGTGTGCACCTTTTTATTTGGCTAAACGTAAATACTCTGTTTATAAGTATAATGTAAAAATACTAATACCCTTCTAAATATAAGTTTTAGTCAAGTATAAAAATTACCTTAGCGAATCTACGTATGGCCTATACATATTAAATTTGTGGACTATAGTAGATGATTTTATACTAAAAATGATTTGTAATTTTAGGAACACATATTTAAATATAAAACGCTTAAATCTGTGAACTGTATTTTGATAACAAGTCGTAATGAACGTGACCGTTATTGTACTTTATACATGAAAAAAAAACAATACTATTAAATGTATGATGCACATATTTCTTTATACAATTACATTGTTATAGTTGTCTTACTACTTTTCAAAGTATAATGCACATTTTTCTTTTTGTAATGACACTTGCATTGCTAATATCGTAAACATCAGAGCACTTGAAATTTTGGATAATTGTCTAGAAAGTGGGAGCAACTCCGATTTTGACCAAATTTGGTATACGGGAGATTTTTGGGGCGCTGATCACGAATCTGAAATATTTTTAGTCGGAAATTCTTTTCGAGATATTCATAATCATAATTGATATTTGAAATAAACTCATTTTAACTATATTTCCCCTTCTTTTGAACACAATTCTCGATTTAAGTTAAAGTGGTACAAAATATTTGATTTTCACTTTTTAAACCTATTTTTTTACGTGTTTTGCACATTTTCTAAATTAAATTACATAGCCTCGCTTTCAATAGTTTTTAATAGCAGCAGGTTATGGTAGAGGCGGTGGAACAGTGTATGTATGGTTGCAGCGTTTTTAAAGTGAACCTTTACAATTTATTTGATAAAATGTGTAACATAAATAGAAAAACCGGGTTTTAAAAACTCAAATATTGTGGTCCACTTAGATTTAAATCAAGATTCGTGGACAAAAAGAAGGAGGAATATAGTAAAAACATAATTCGTTTGATTAAATTTAATAACGAATATTTCGGGAACGAAACGCTTTCGACTAAAAGTTATTTTAGATTCGTAATCCGAGCCCCAAAAAACCACGTATACCAAAATTCGTTAAAAACTTGATTGCTTTGGCTTTTTAGACAATAACCGAATTTTACCACTGCAGCGTAACGTTTTTAATAATTTAATTATTTTTTTAATTTTTAATAAAATACTTCATGAAGTATGATACACATTTCTTACATACTTTTGATTGCGTTGGTGATGTAATTTATAATTATTACTATACAGACTGTCAGACTTAAGCGTTTAGTGTACCATTATTATTTATTATTAACAACAAACTGTTTCGAAAGTGTGATGTGTCCTTGTTAATAGCTTGTCTACATATAAACTTAAAACTCCTTTATATGCATTACTTGCAGCGTAAAAATGAAACCTTGGTTTAGTCCATTTTGCTTCTGTAAGAGGTTGGGTTGTTCAAAGAAACGAGAAATTTCTTCTTTATAACATATTAAAAAAAAACATTTAGATAACAAAACTAAAGTTCAAGTTATTATATTATTGAGTATATGAATTTTTATGTAAAAAAATTAATATTTTATATTCTTGAGCGCCTATTTGAACTTAACCAAGTTTAACTTAAAAAGAACCAATTATTTTTTATTCATATTTAAGCTTTTCATGACCACCTTATAATTAAAGCGTCTGCTCGAAGAACGTTGTAACTAACATTTTATTACTTTTTGGGAGACATAAAAAAAATATGTATTAATTATTTGCGCTTTAAGAGAGAAAAACGCCTAGCAATTATAATATTCTTCTATACCGTTAGGCATAACTTTACACGAATTATCTTTAATTTGGGCCGTGGAGTGTTTTACAGCAAAAAATATAACAACGTTACTGCTTGTTACTACAACGTGGTTTTATAATTTCCGTACTTTTTAATATACTATAGCATCTGGGATACAAAATTTAAAAAACATCATAAACTTTATTTGTATTTTTATTTCTTAGTCGTGCTTACTAGAGGAAAATAGAACTGAGAATAAGATCTAAGTATTTTTTCAATTAAACTTTTTTTTAATTTGGTTGTTTAGTAACACAGCAATGTTTGATATGTTTTTTACCTATTAGTACTTTTTACAATGAAGGGTAATTAATTTCATGTTTTTATATTATTATTTAATCCAACAATGACAGAGTTCTTTTAGGATAATTAAAACCAAATTATTATTTTCTCTCTTTACTTCTAATCATTAATGAGTAAACCAGCATTAATTGAGGTATAGTGTGTTGTACATTTTTAATGTGGAATTTAGTACAGAGTCAAAATTTGTTAAAATATACAGGGTGTTCCATTAAAAAAACCTTCATTACAATAAAAACTATGTTTTTAAAACACCTTGTATATTAACTAGTACTGTCAATAAAAAGAGTGTATCCAAATGAACATTTTTTATTTTAAGTTTATTTTTGTGTCTTGTACAAGCTTCTGTATATTTTATTTAAAGGAAATACTTTAAAAGAGGAATTTTATTGTATTAAACAGTTACTTTAGGTATCTAACACTGTTTGCGAGTTATAACGTTGTTCGAGCAGATTAGTCCTTGGGCGTGTAATAAATTGGACATGATAAGAACGCTTTTAAAACCTCTTTAAGGGGGTTCCTTTTGACGACATATTATATATTCATACCGCCATACATAGAAGCGGCGCTTTAACCTAGCCTGGTAACGAACCCGGCTAGTCCAATACTCGAAAAATTTGTTTCTCACTATAATGGTGAGTTTATAAAAAAATTTAGTCAAAAATAGTTATTTGATCATGCGCATTGTAACAATTTCTTTAGGATCCTTTTTGAGTTTAGGCCAAACAAGTTGAATAAGTTTGTTGTACATATCAAGAGACATCCTCTTGTACTTAAAACATTGTTCATGGTCATTTTTCTTTAATTATTGCACAAAAAAATGATACTGGAAAAGTCTTTCGATGTTTATTTAAGTTAATCTTTAGCTTTATCTTTCAAAAAGTGGCTGAAAGGGCTGATTTATCACGTAGATTTGATGTTTACTAAATAGTGCTGATTAAAACAATAATAAAACCAAAATTATCAAATTATGACAGTACAGAAAACACTCTGACATGCGCAGACGAATTTTCATTTAGCATTTAATTTAAGAAGATAAAAGTTGGTCAACTCTTAAATGATAAATGTTAAATCCTAAATGTTAAATGTGTTTTATGAACGTCTACATGAATCACCATAAGCCGAACTTTTGTTAAATTTTAAATGGTAAATGTTGAATGTTAAATTAAATGCTAATTTTTTTTTATAAACCTACCAAAAATTTGCATATACCTAAAACATTGTGGTTAAACTTGTCTGACAAAAAATGTGCCGCTTTTGACCAGTCCGACACCCGAAACATTTGACATTGACAGGCTGGGTTAAAGCGCCACTTCCATATATGGCGGTATGAATATTCGTGATAGACTCGTCCAAAGGAACCCCTTCAACAAGTTTTAAAAGTGTTCTTATCATAAAGTCCATTTCATTATAATTATAAAATAAGATCTTAAAATTATCCTTATTAAACTTAGGGTAAATTCGGCATAAATATGCAGAATTATAGTAAGAACATTTTAAAAGCGCAAATTAGGTACCCTTTGAAAATAATACAAAAAAATAAAAAGGCCGCCTGCAATCGGAATATTTTATACAAAGGCGCCGCTATCCTTTACAGCGACTCGCCGATACACTATGGGATAGAAATCCATTATTTTGACCAAAAAGCAACTTTGTATTTTTAATGGCTCATGCTATGTATTTCAAAGTAGATACTCCAAACTACATGTACGCAAAATTATAAAAGGATATGACGACTTCTATTGGGGTAATAGGAAAGTTGAAAATGTATTTTAAGTAAACATAAATATACAACATTTAATCTACTTAGATTATTATTAGCCTTGTTTACTAAAAAAAGTAAAAGAGTTTAAATAATAAGAGCTATTGTTGTGTTTCCGATGCAGTCTCGCGAAGTCTCGCTACTTTTGTCGAAGATTCTTTTACCTTTTTCTTTATCAGTTTTTGTACTTACAATTGCCTTCATACTTTTTGCTACTTCTGAGTGTAAGGACAGATACAAGATTTTTTTATAATTTACAAGGTTTTCCATTTTAAAATTGAATATGTTTTGTCCTACACTGTATATCCTAAAAGATAAAAGCATTCTGATGAAAGATATGGATTCTACAGAATCTACCCAACAAAACAGTGTTTTTTTATTTATTTTATACGTTAAAAAATAAAAAAGTTGTGAAGGTGTATCTCTATTACGCTTTTAAGAATAATTTAAAATTATTTTTCAGATTTGGATGGCCATATTTCTGAAACTAATTGAGATAGACACATCAAATGTAGTATTTTTTTAAAGCAGTTTAAAAGATTTTTTTGGTGGTGATATAATATTTAGGGTATTCCATTTAAAAAAATCATTCCTATTGTCGTACCCTGTATATCATATGAGATAAAAATCATCGGAATACTAATTAGAATACTACCGAATTAACCAAACAAGCTGACATTTTAGTTTATTTTGTACAATAAAAAATAATAATGTTAAGGGGGTGTAAATTTATAATAACATATAATAAGTTTTAGGTTTCCAAAAAGCATTTGTAATAATTTATAATATTTTTCCAGTAAAAAGCACCCCATTTTAAGTTAGATTGGTAAGTTTCAGAATTTTGACCAAAAAAATTAACTTCTATCTCATAGTGCGATGACCAGCTGCATCAACCGGCATATCATAAAAGAAATATAGCAAAGGCGGCCGCGAAGACAAGTATGTCGATTTATTTGCTTTAAACTTTTTCTGATTTTTTTCTTATCAAAGAGCACCGAATTTACATTTTTAAACTGTTCCTTCTATACTTTTTTAATACATAATAAATTATTCTATTAGGTATACCTACATTTTACTTTTATGTACATGTTGCTTACATGATATAATTATGTTAAAGTTGTGTAGATCATACAACATCTTTAATTGTATTTGTTTAAGGCTACAATCTTAAACATAACTCTGATATTCCCTTTACAATATTTACATTACAAATAGTATTTGTGCAAAGAGTATATATATATTTTTTATTTGATTTTATTTTAGAGTCACAATAGTAAAAAAGCATAAGCAAGTTTTAGCAGTTTTAACATACTGGTTTAATTGTTTTACGCCGTACACAGTTAAAGCGGTGTTGCGGTAATATGGCTTGTTTGCGATAAAATTAAGGTTTTACACATACGACAAATGTAGTAAAATTTTAGGCAAAATTATCTCCAAAATTTTTATAAATGTGTATCTTACATATGGTAAATTGATTTGTATTTTTGAAAACAGCTATTAATCCTCATAAAAAGTAAAATAAAAACATTCTTTGGTTATTAAAATTAGGTTAGGTTAGGTTAGGAACAAAATATATAAAATAAAGTTCTAAGTACATGTAAAAAAAATGAAGTTTTATACTCCTAGTCTCAGGAATATAATTAAAAAACAATTTGCTTTCAAACTATATCTAAAAAACAATCATGAGCTTTTCTATTGATATTAACAAATAAGGACCCTGTTTTATTTATTCCGGATTATGTTCTTAGGTTAAAACGATCACCGGCTTAGAAAATTATTCTTTGTCGATTCATGGGTATTTTTTTATTTATTTTTTTTTAGTTAATATACAGGTTGGCCCACCATATTCGACACGGTCTGTAGCTGGATAACCATGGTTTTTAAAAAAGTAAATACTGAAACATATACAGGTCGGATAATGACACTGTATAAAAATATTTTACTCTATACAGGATGTCTCGAAAAAGTGTGACGTATCAAAGTTATATTTTTTAAATGAAATACCCTATATTTTATGACAGTTTAAGATTCTACTTTAAAAAATAATTTAGGTTTGTTAATAGTACTAAGTGTCTGATTTTATTCGTTTTTGTGATATTTGATTTTTTGAAAAATGCAGGGTGCAATTAAATTAATTTTATTTTAACAATATAAACTCCTTAAACTTTAAAATTGGTTACAGGATTAGGAAAAGTCTGCCTTAGCATACGTAGGTCATATCGAGATCATAGATTATACAGGGTGATCAAAAAATAATTTCAATTTTTTAGAAACTCAAATTGCAATATCTCTCTTATTTTGAATGGAACACCCTGTATTTTTTACAACACATGATGACAAACCAAATGCTCTTTCAAATGGTGTATAGGTTGCCTATACCTATCTTTTATACTTTTTAAGTAAATTCCGTTTTAACATAATTTTATTCCAAATGTCTATTTAAATGTCAGTAGGCTGGATATAGCTATGCCTATTTACTAAGCCGTTATTGCAAAATGTAAATTTGTCGGAAAAAAGCACAAAATTAAAAGATTTTGTATTATCTGGCACTATTTTTAAAATTTACAAAAAAAATTCATTAGTTGCTTATAATGCTACTTCCAATAACACTTATTTCACCTGAATGTGGTAATGATAAAACTTGTGTTTTTAAACAATCCTAATAACGCCTCTGGTCAGTTATGATGACATTCTGTGACCTATAACTCGTTTCTTCCATTATCCATAATCACTGTGTCAAAATTTTTAAAGCAACTATTAAGGTTATCAGATGGTTTCTCCTGGAATATTTTTCCGGATTAACTCTAGACTAAAGTAAACCATTTTTTTCACATCCTACCAGTATTACATCATCTTGTTGTAGTAGAAGAAGGGTTTTTATTTAAAATCATTGAAATTTCTTTTAAACTGACTAAAACACTAGTAATCAATAAATGGTCGTTGTTATTTTCTTAAGAAAAATATTAATGGCTGCTATGTCACAGCCAACTTTAATTTAAATAAACATTTGGACTAAAAATTTGTAAAAACAGATTTTACTTAAAAAGCACAAAGATAGGTATAGGCAACCTATACACCATTTGAAAGGAGTATTTTATTTGTCATCATGTGACGTAAAAAATACAGGGTGTTCCATTTAAAATAAGAAAGATATGGCTATTTGATTTTCTGAAAAATTGAAATTATTTTTTGATCACCCTGTACAATATTTGATCTTGATTTGACCTACGTATGATATGGCAGACTTTTTCTAATCTTGTTACACATTTTAAAGTGTTAAAAGTGTTAAAGTAAAATCAATTTAATTTTACCTCTGTATTTTTCAAAAAAATCAAATATCACAAAAACGAATAAAATTAGACACTTGGTACTATAAACAAACTTAAGTTATTTTTTAATGTAGAATCTAAAACCGTCATAAAATATAGGGTGTTCCATTTAAAAAAATATAACTTTGATACGTCACACTTTTTGAGACACCCTGTATAGACTAAAATAATTTTATACTGTGGTCTTATCCGACCTGTATATGTTCCAGTATTTACTTTTTTAAAAACCCCATGGTTATCCAGCTACAGACCGTGTCGAATATGGTGGGCCACCATGTATAAAACACGTTCTTTGTTTTCTTAGAAAAAATTAAGTTAAACATTATTAAACGTATAAAACACAAAATAACGATTGTTTAATTAATAGAAAAAATTTTCTTTTAAATGTTGTAAATGTTTAAAAAATGGCTCCATAATATTATGAAATTATCTGTTTTGATATAAAAAATGTTAGCCACAATTAGTAAAAAGTTAGTTAAGTATTTAAAAAAACACACCAAAAAATTAGGTGGAAAATTATAAAAGGTATTAGTATAAGTTTGTAAAATATTTAGAAACCGTATAATTTGGCATCGTAAGATAATTTAATTTTAATTAATAAAACAGGGCGTTTGTATATGGTTAAATATATTAAAATGTCAAATTCTTTATTTGTATAGTGCATAAAAATAATGAATTTATTGAACTTTACCAAAATGAAATAATTGGAAAACCAATTAAACCGTGATTGTCAAAATTAACACACTGAATATATTTTTAGGAAATTTGTCAATGCAAGTGTTCTTACTTGAATATTTTTGGCATTGCCTTATCCTTAAGTAAATCTAAATACCGTTTAATACGAACACATTTTTAATAACAAAAATAGAAATTTAATAAACATTTAGGCGTATTTCCAGTCATTTCCATGGATTAAAAAAAAACTTATGTTTGCGCCACTGCTACCTTGCAAAGCTCCTAATTTTTATTTGGCTTTATTTGGCTTTTCTTTAGAATAAAGTATTTGATACATATTTTCGGAAAATTAAAGTTAAATTAAAGTTAAATATTTCATTATTTTGAAGCAAAAGTGGTCAAAAAATGTGTTTTGCAGTAAATAACAGTAAACTTTTTCGTCCTGAGAAATGTTAATTACAATGTAATCGTTTTAAACGTCATTAACATAAAATTGCAAAGAGCTCGTTAACTATTGATAAAAAAATGCAGTATAAAAACATTAAACGTATCTTTAACAAAGTTAAAAATAGGTTTTTAAGAAGCTACTCATTTGTTCCAGATTAATATGGGTGTTTTTAAATCCTGAGAATTTTACTCGCAATATATAAATCTATGACTCGCTGTTACTTGTTGTTTCTTTGTCAGTTGCATCTTTGGACTGGTTGATTAAAGCATCCAGTTCGGATGGATTGGTAAGCTGAAACATGATTAAAAAATATTGTAATTAAATTTAAATTTATTTGTTTTTAAGCTAAAAATTAAATAAATTACTAGAAAATGTGCTGCAAGGAAAAAAATAAATGCAAGTGGCTGCAGGGGTTTCTACTCAGCGCTGAGGATAATATTACAATCCATATTCTATTTTTTTAACCTACAGGGTGGCAAAAATAGTTTACAGGTCTATATGTATAAGCAGCAAAATAATTTTTAACAGTTACGTGAATTTTAAAAAGAGAGACAATGTTTGTAACTTAGGCCCAGTTTTACAATTGTATCTTAAGTTATGGTCCAGTTAAACCGTTTTGGTTTACGAGCCTGCCTTAATAAATATATTGCTGTCAAGTAAAATGCCAAAAGTGACAGCAATATATTTTAAATGGAAAGGTTCATGTATCAGAAAGGTTAAACTAAACCATAACTTTAGCTGAAATTGTAAAATTGGGCTAAGATCCAAGAAACTAAATATTAAGATATTATTTTAACGTGAATCTATGCATGTGATTAAACAAAGCAATGTATTTTTATAAAAATAAATGTGCATTTATTGTATATTGCTGTTATTTTGAAAATATCGGCCGGTAAAAGTAAATTATAAATTTTAATTGGATTTAAACTAAAATAAACCTTTATTACTTTTGAATAATGATTAAAATATAATTCTAAACTCCAATTTTATTAACATTTTTTGTTTATTCGAGATCTGTTGTGATGTATATAAGCCAAAGAAAAAATAAATTTGTTAAATTATCAGCACTCTAGAAAAATAAAACCAAGGTAAATTGACTAAGTTTCAATAAAACTCTTTTACTTCCTGTGCTTAAACATATGACCTTTATTTTATTTAAAGGGACAACAAAAATGTGTTAATTAAATATTAAACATTTAAAAAAACGGTGGTAAAAAATACCGGACTTCCATTGTCTTATCTTTAGACAACGTTTCGGGCAGTTTCATCTCTGTCTGTTTTCAAGTTATACAGTTTAAATTTAAGAACAATTAGACGGAGATGGAATTACCCGAAACATTGTGTAAAGATCAATATAATATATATGAAAGTCGAAAATTCTTTAGGTGTTACTAATAATATAGTTCAGATAAGCTTTGCATGCTACAAAGCCTTACCACATGAAAATCTACTAGCTCAATCTTATCTGAGTTGTAGTATTGAAACTTACCCATTACGACCATGGCTACATACAGGTTGGTTCCTAACCTTTATGTATAAACTTGGTAAACAATTGACAAATACGAAAAGTTATTAAAATATTTTTACCTAGGGAGATAATCAACAATTTTAAGATTTAAAATAAATATGAATCCTAAGCACAAACAATACTCACTGAAAATAATTAATAGTTTAAAAATCCAAAAACACGCTTTATATGCAACCGAACTAAAAATTAGAAAATAATTTTTCATTAAAAAAATATTGTCATTTCATAGTAAAAAGCGTAAGTGCATTTTTTACTATTTTTTCATAACTTTCCATCATAGATATTTGCAACATAATAATTATAACATTTAATATATTTATCACCCCACGCTTTTTACTTGAAATATTTTTTTTAATGAAAAATTATTTTCTAATTTTTAGTTCGGTTGCATATAAAAGCGTGTGTTTTTAGTTTTTTTAAACTATTAATTATTTTTCATTTTTTAGTTTTTGTTACTTCTTGACAAAATGGCGAAAATTTTGGGTGAACAAGAGTGGCAAATTTTAAAATTTTTCTTCCAACAGATTGCAACTCACTAAAAATTTCTTCTTCATTAAGTAGCAAAAAGTTTGAAATTTTGCCAACAGATGGCAATCCAGGCAATGTTTGGACTGTTGCAAATATATTGCAATCAACTAAAAAATTTCTTCTTCATTTAATAGCAAAGTTTGAAATGTTGCCACAGGATGGCAACCTAGGTGTTGTTTCTTTATAATATAATGGAATTTTTTTTTCCTAGCGATCCAAAAAAAGATAACGGTATACTGTTTGCAGATTATTGCATTGTCACAAGTTTCCCTTAATACGTGTGCAAAGTTTCAAAGAAATCGAAATAGCTGTACTATAAAAATTAGGCTCAAAGATTCCGTTACATACCAGATAGTTACAACCTAAGTTAATAAAGCGTGTTAAAAAAATAGAAACTATTTTTTATTACAGAATAATAAGCTGAAATTTTTGTTCTTTATAAAAATTAAATTTGGTACTCTGTTGTAAGTCCTAATAGAACTGTTATTTTAACGCGATTATAACTAATATTATGGCTTAAAATTGTTATACTCAATTATTTCTGACACAAAACAACTACCTTGTTTTCCATAATTAGTCAGTATTTGTCATCAGAATTTATATTCTTTTAAAAATATTTAAATATCTTCACTTAAAAAAGTTTACTCACGTTTTTCAATAGTAGTTATTGATTGTCCATGACAATTATTGCCCAAGTTTATGCAAATAGGTTAAGACTTACCTTTTACAATGTCTTCGGAAGTTCTTACCAAATGGCAAACTTTTATTATTAACTATAGCAAAAAAAAATGCCTCTTCATAAAAAGTCTTGCTTGATATGAAAATACATTTCCACAAAAAATATTTGAAGGTTGGATGTACAGGGTGGCCTAAAAATGACTTGTTTTCAAATTAAAGTAAGGGTTATTATCTAACTACGGTACCAAACTTTAGAGGTTGATTTCTTATGTCATTTAATGAAAAAAGTTGCTATAACCGTATGTCCGGAGTTGCTTCGTTTCTGAGATACAGGGCATTTATTATTTTTGAAAAGTAGATTTTTTTATATTCTTAATACGAAGCGAGATTTACCACACTAAAAAGTTATACTTTTTGTTGCCTTATAGGAAAAAAATATAAAAACTACATAAAACCCAGTTCACTGTTGTGCCCACTGTACGCCCTTAACTTTTCATGCAGTTTTATATTTTTTTCCTATAAAGAAAATAAAAATATAACTTTTTAGTGTAGTACATTTTTTGTATCTGGCTTCGTTTTTAGAATTCTAAAAAAACTTTTAAAAAATAATTAACGCTCTGTATCTCAGAAACAAAGCAACTCCGGACATATGTTTATAGAAATTATTCTTTATAAAATGACATAGTCACGTTTACAGTTGAGGTCTACATAGACTTCCCGGGTAGGCGATTGAGGGCGTCGTACGAGCGTAGCTGTACCCTTAGGGATCGAGAAAAGATTCACGCTAAATTGGGGCTTGTTTCTTCTGGGGCTAAGCGCTGTGAGTGAAGATTCCTAAAGCCTGAAGTTTTTACGTTTTGGTGTTGAACACATGGTGTCTTCGTATGGTCGAGGAGGTGCGCGTGCCTAGCGGAAAAACGTTAGTAGTGAAAGTGACGGTTATGCGTGATACCAGTAGCAGCCGCGGGCTTGACAAGTCACAATTTATGCATGTTCAGAAGTTCATGTCTTGAGCAATAAAAGGAAAATCTGGGGGTCTAGAACCCGACAATCCAATTTTCCAACCACGATCGCTGAATGCATTAAGTGTGAAAGCCAAAAACCGAAAATAGAATAGAATAGAATGACATAGAAAATCACCATTTAAAGTTTGGTACTGTAGTTAGGAAATATCCCATTATTTTAATTTGAAAACAAGTCATTTCTAAGCCAACCTTTAAATATTTTTGTGGAAACGTATTTTCTTATCAAGCAGGACTTTTAACAAAGAGACACTTTTTTCGTAAAGTTAATAATAAAAAACTTTTCCATTTGGTAAAAACTTCCGAAGACACGCTGTATACACTGTGTGCAAAAGTCCCGGAACCCCTTAATAATTCGCAAATGCGCTCATTTATCGAAAAGTCTTCCAAACAAAGTTTATGGATATATTTTAGATCTATTTTATAAAAATATGTTTACATGTACGGGGGCATCACAACGAAGATATAGACACAAGTTATTTTTTTTTAATGGAATATTATATATTTTATTGGATTTTTGAATTCTCCACAAAATTTTAACATGACTTTGTGTAACATATGCTATACCTAAACTCACTAGTTTAAAAGATACAAGGGCTTAAAAATATAATGTAAATATTTATTAACTTTTAAAATAGGAAAACACTTATTAATAAAAACAGAATTGACACAAAAATAACTTGTAAACACTTAACCTATTTAATTAAATGTTGGAAGTGACCTCCTTGAACGGCTTGACATCTAAGTGGTAAGACCGCTCGCGATCCCCAAACCCTCGAATCATAAGAAGCGTTATTCTCTCTTTCTCAGAAAGTGCCATGACTAGTTATTTTAAATAGTTTAACTAACAACTGCTCAATAATTACCAAACGTCACTTATACATGTCATATATACCCAAAAATGTTACTATGTAAATGTAACTAGGTAAATATTGTAACAGGTGAAAATAAAAATTATCGATAAAATAATTTTTTAAACCCTTATATCTTTTAAATTAGTGAGTTTAGGTACAGCATATGTTACACAAAGTCATGTTAAAATTTTGTGGAGAATTCAAAAATCCAATAAAATATACACCATTCTATTTAAAAAAGGTAACTTGTGTCTATATCTTCGTTGTGATGCCCCCTGTACATGTAAACATATTTTTATAAAATAGATCTAAAATATATCTATAAACTTTATTTGGAAGACTTTTCGATAAATGAGCGCATTTGCGAATTATTAAGGGGTTCCGGGACTTTTGCACACAGTGTATAAAAAAACTAGGGTTTTTGGGTATTTGGGCAAAAGGATGGTCTAAAAATGGTTTTGCAAACGCTTTGTCAAACATTCCTTTTTGAGCTTTTCTAAAAAGCAGAATTAAAAATCTTTAAAGCAAAGTCAAAACTACATTACCTGAACGTATTATTTTTATTGAAACGTAGTTCTTCGGTTAACGATTTTATTTAGGTTTAAGGATTTTTATTAAAAATAAAATAGACAAAATAGTACAATATTTTATTGTATATAAAAGGGTGGAGTTTAGCTAAATACGAAAATTACATTTTGTAAATATTATAGGAAAAACTCTTTAACTAGTGATCTACTGATATGGTATAGGTAAATTTGGCACAATTAGAATTTGAGCTAGAAAATTTGGTACATATTTTATTATTAGTTAATAATACTTCTTACAAGGATTTTAATAAATCATTATATATGTTACGCACAAATATTGAAAACGCTCAATGAGCGGAAATATCGCACACAACGCGTTATGGACGAAGGTAAACCGTTTTATGGTCGTGAACTTATGACCGCAAATGCGTCGTGGTCATTTTAGAAGCGACCACAACGCGAAGTGAATGGTTGGTTTATTTGTTCTTGGCTCTGGTCCCTTTCGGTCCAGTTTACCAGCTCATTAGGGGAAAATCTGGATAGTCGAGCTCGTAGCTCCCAGAAATTCCTGATTCTTTCACTATTGTTTGTCTTGAAATTCTGAAGTGGCATGGATTTCGGCCATCTTCTCTGGAACTGCCACTGTTACTGCGCATAACCGGTTTCTTTCAGTGCTGACCCCCAACGCGACGTCCGCCTCCATTCTCCGCCATTGGAAAACACCTCGTGCAGCACGCCAAATAGGAAAGATCAGGTTATAGGAATCTTCACTTACAGCGCCTGGTTCCAGAAAAAGATGCCTTCTGAAAGTCGAGCTGTGAATTTCCAATCTTCCTCGGGGCACCAGAACGTCTTCTGCATCTTCCATGCACAATACCACGTGAGAGCCACGGCGGACGTCCTACCACGACCGAGAACGAACGGAAACTCCAAGTGGATGGTTTAAATCAACCGAACACCTGTCTTAACTAGTTTCCTTAATGCGGTGGACCATTTCACGTTTGTACTTTAGTTGTTAGTTTGACTTCAAGCAGAGTGAGTCGTTTTAAATCCCAGATGTTGACAGAGGCAGGCTAGCGCAAAGAAATGTTTTGGCTGTGGTTTTAAGTGTACATGAGTCTGGTATGTACCAACTAGGCAATAAAGAAGGTGTACTGGAGCGAATGTATGGTCGAAATGAGTTTACTTTTGCTGATTTCAACTTTATTGATCAATCGGATGTCCCAAGCAATTCATTACCTTTAAGAAAAGCTTCAGCTTTATCTTCAGGCTCCAAACAAGGATTTGTGTTGTCATTAGTAGCGTTATTGTAACACTAATAAATGCCATTGCCGTTCTAAGCAAGTAATATGCAACTCCAAGTGCCACAACAGTAGCTCTTGTAAGAAAAAATAATTTGTTACAATGTGGTTCAATCTACAAATAAGTCGTTTATCTATTTTAGATAAAAATTACTTATTTTAGTTGTTTAAAACTATTATTTTTTGCTAGTTGTTTACTTGTTTAAAATAACAAAGTACCTATTATTTTCATGTTTAAGAATATTTCCAAAAATGAACTATATTCTGTCTTATGTTAATTAAATCTTAAGTTATGGATTAATTTTCAAAATATATGACGCTTTCACTATTTTTTAAGGTGTTTAAGTATGTGGTCTCTTTTAATAAATAATTTATCGTTTTATGTTCTTTTTTCAAACGAACAGAACGCGTTGTGGTTGTTTCTAAAATGAACACAACGCGATGCGGTCATGAATTCACGACCATAAAACGAAAAACTATTTAATTTCGGTATTTGGTCATTTACCTTTGTCCATAACGCGTAGCCTGCGTTATTTTCGCTCAATGAGCGTTTTTGATATTTGTGCGTAATATATATATTTATGCACTTCTGTTAGTTTTCATTTAACGCGCTTGAAATGAAACATACTGTCGTATCGTATTTGGGCTTCTTGCTAAATAGGTGAAACTTCCAAGCTATTAACCATACACAAAGTAACATATATTAACTTTTCACTGCACTGAATTTAACAAAATATGTCAATATGCATTTTATCTAAATGAAAAATAAACTGAAAAGTTTTTGACATTTTCAACTTCTTTATATCTACAGTGTTTCTACGTAAGTTTTATTCTTTACAAAAAGTTCTGCATGGGCCAAAACAAAAGAAAAGAAGATTTTAGTTTAGAGAAGTAAAAATTAATGTTGTTTATTTACAAAATATTTTATTTTTGATTTTTTCCTGCGAAAATAGTGAAAATGTAAGTTTGTACGTTAAGGACTATTTGTGGCCTATATAATAAAAAGCACTCATGCAGATTGGGTCTGGCAGCGGGTAACGTCTGTAGGTGGTGCGGAAATGGGGATGAAACCCGTTATCACGTGATTATGGAATGTAGGGGTCTAGAGGGTCCACGAGAGAACATATTTTGAACCTACAAAAAGTACCGACACTGTAAAAGATATCCTCCTATAAATGGGATCTGCTTATAATGGCTATCGCTGGCTGAGTGCGCAGCAAATATCTTTTAAAAAAGTTACATTAGTGCAATTATATTGTTCTTGTTTCAGTAAATTTAAAAACTTTGTTTAAAGTTGCCCTCTTAAATTTATAATTATTAAATGAATTTCACTAATGTATACCTAAATTTTTACCATTATTGCAGAAAAAATTGTATATAAAACAAAATTACATATTTTAAAGTAATTTTTATTTCTAAACATATTTTCTTTATAGCAGTTTTTGAAATTAGCAAAAATACAGATATTTTACTCTTCAGTCAAAATTAAATTTTTGACCAAACTTTGTAGATGACAAATACAATTTGATATCTGATGATTACCATTCAGTTTTTGGACCATGCAGAACTTTTTACAGAATATCTTTAATAGTTGCAATAAAGCTAGATTACTTTTATTTTTAATTGTTTATATTGTGAAGAACCTAGTGCTTTGTTGCTGATTTTTTCCTCTAGCCTGGTATGTAAAAACTTTTTATTGTCATATAATACTTTTAATTTTTAAAACTTTTTATTGTCAAAAAATACTTTTAATTGTTTAACAATCAATACATCCATTAGTTTTTAAAACAACCATAGCTTGTGTTATATTTTTTAAAAGAAGAAAAATTGAATTTTAGGATTGAAAGAAAATGTCTGGTGTTTTATTTAAAATAACAAATTTGCCCTATATCGAAAAATCTGTTATTTTGTTTTTGTGTTAACTAATTGTCACAACCAAATGGCGAGGAGATGATAAAAAATCTAATGTTTTCTGCAAAAACCGCATCTTGATAACATTATTTGTTCTAAAGTTATTTGCAAAATGGATCAAAATATAGTCTGACATCTGCATTATACTTTAATACCTGAACTAAAGTAGTCTCAAATTGCTAGAAGCCCAAATAACTAAAAAAACTATAAATAATAAGTTTACCACAGCAATAAAAAACATATCTAACATAGTCCAGAATAATATCGCCATGTATGGATTTATTCCCCCATTTATAACCCCAAAAATGCATCAGTTAATAAACTTTTACCCCGAAAATAAAGAAAATAACCCCGAAAACAAGCCCTAGAAAATAGGATTGATTTTCACATTAAGTTTACTTTACTTTAAACAAAATATTAACGATAAAATAAAATGATTTTACAAATTTTCGTTTTGTATTTCCGTAGTATACAGTCTGTCTTCAAAAGTTCTTTCCCAATGTGAAACTTGTCAATTAATAATTTATGAAAAAAGTACCCCTTTTTAAAAAGTTCTGCTTAGGAATAAAATAAAATTCCACAAAAATATTTGTATGTTGAATGTAGCGGCTTTAAAAAGGACCCGTTTCCAAATTATAAAAACGCGACGGCTACATTTACAAAAGTCATAGTTGTAAATATTTGCTTAAAAAAATATAAAAGTGTAACCAACAGAAAGTAACTAAAAAGTAGTTTTAGTATTTAGAATTATTTATTTTATTATTTAAAATTTTTATAAATGACAGCAGCAGCATAAATCAAAAAGAAAACTATACAGCTGTGTACAAAATCAAAAAACATATTGGTTTTTGCCTATTGTCAATATGTCAAAATTTGGCAGCTCTCATTTCGTAAATATGGTTTGGAGATATCAAAAAAATCATAGAACTTTTTGTATTTGTAACTGTAATTGAACACTAAAATTAAGCGACTTGGCAACGTTGCAGTTGCCAATTTAGAACATAATGACATTTCATAATCAAGTTTTGCTTTCTGTTGTTGCAGTTAATATTCTATTTTTTAAAGATTTTTTATGATTTATGGGATAAATGTCATAAAAAATAAAAGAATAGTTAGTCTACAACTAGTGTTAAGTGTATAAGTGGTTGCCATCATGGATTTTGTTAAAAATTTAGCAATGAAGCAAAAACGTGCGAAGTCAGTTTTGGTTTATCTGAAGTTCAAGTCTAAATAACGAAGAACTTACTCTTTACGGCTGTATATAAAGTTTCTTGAAACACTGACTTTTATCCTGCTTTGTGTTATTTGGGTTATCAGACAAAGATGCCTGATATTTTCGGGAAATTTAATAAATAGTCAGGTAATTTATGTAAATCTTCTTCGCCAAATTGAATCTAGATACCCATTTTTATCAGCTGTTTGACCGAATTGCAACACTGTGCTCCTTAATTTGAATTTCCAATTTACGTCATTAAGGGTAACTTCAAAATATATAAGGTAAGTCATATAACACTCAAATTGTGCATTTTTTGTTTTTTTTTATTCCAAAGTTTAAACATTTTTTATTCTTTAGTTATAAAAGTTAGTGAGTGATGTATTTTCTTAATTGTTGTATTAAAATTATGCAGTTAGATAGACAATCGAAAAATAGCAAACTTATTGCTTAAAAAAAACGATTGCTATATTTTAAAACCAAAACCTTTTTGAAGCCACCTTGTATATTTAACATACAAATATTATTGTAGAAATTTATTTTTTGAACATGCAGGTCTTTTTATAAACGGGGAACTATTTTTCGTAGAGGTAATTATTAAAAAGTATCTCGTTTCGTAAGAAAATTTCTTATGGGCTAATGCTTTTAAAATTGTAAAAAGTAGTTTTTTAAATGCTACACTATAAAAATATTTTACAATTTTAATAAAGATTTTTAGAAAAAATATTAGGATTGGTATTTAGTTAATATATTTTGGTCTGTCAACCGAATTTTCTTGAAATGATATTAGAATAAATCCCATGCTTACGGCCGCGGCCGCCTAGAAAAGAAAAGAGAAAAACATTATTTTGTGTTAAACGTGCATTTAAATAATTTTATTATACACTATGCAGGTCTATCCATAAGGATTAATTAAGCTTTAATTTTTTTCAAAATATCACTATTTCACACATATAAAATCATTTTTTTAACCCATCTCCAAATAGAAACATATTCGGTAAAGAGATAAATAAAAGTTGCTTTCTATTTGGATCTTAAACTATAAGTTCTATCTAACTGGTTTTATTTCATTCGATTGTTTGTAAGTAAATTTGATAGAAACAATTAAAAATTAATAATCCTAATAATTTCAATTTACTCAAAAAGTAAAATGATAAAATTTATATAATCGTAGAAAAATCGTCGTATGCAACAAATGCATAAAGCGTCTTTTCTTTACTCATCGCCTATCGAATTCGCCTAATGGCATGTGCTGTCACTATGATACCCTCATATTCGTAAAAAAGTGTCACTTCATGCACTTGTTACATAAAGTACTATTTTTCTGTGACGGGAAAAAAATATGAGATTTATCCCTGTTGACAGGTACTATAATGTAACTTTTTGTAAAATTAGTAGTACTTTTACATATTCATACTTTTAAACCATATTATTAACATTGGTATTTAACTAAATATGTAAAGCAATTTTTTTGATCTGTTTTATTTATAATGCAGCTAAACAACATTATTTTATGTTTTTTTACATAATTTAAAGGAAATGGCCTTTCATAACATTTTATTGTTAAGAATCATGCAAATAAAATTGTGGTCAAACAAAATGTTTATTATGTATTTTGAGCGAATAAAAATAAAATGAAGTAAAATTAGCTACGTTAATTTCGACCGAAGGTGACCGCTTAGTGCATTTGTTTTCACGTGGTTTTCTAGCTTTTAGTTTCTTTTTTAAAGAAAAGAGTTTTTTAATAGACATAATTAAATGTTATTCATTACCTAATAAGTGTGTTGTGTGATTAATTGAGATGGCTAGTCGAGAAGGCAAGATATTCAAGTAGACTGTTAGGAGCTGTAAGCATTTTGTTTAAAACTTTATTAAAAGTTTTAAAGACGTGTTAATAAAAAATATTATATATATTTAATAGTTTTTTTGACATACCGATAGATGGCGTAATGGACAATAAACTACTACGTTTCTGCAATATCTTCGCTTTTTATCGTCCAAACCGTACCCATTAGACAAAAATAATTCGAGAGCGGTCTGCGGTAGGTGATCTCACTTAGCTTTGAAAGAAATATCTTCGGCTAGTGTAAAAATCTGCATCTCCAAGTTGGACAGTGTTCCGAGAGATGGTACTTTGCATTGCAAGGAAATTGCATGCAGTAAGGAGTTTTTTCCTATTTTAATTTTCAAATAAAATATCGCATCATTTTAGCTTTTAAAAAAAGTATATGCGACAATTTTCGTCAATAAGACGTCAGCTTGCTGCGTTTGGGAGTATCTGCATTTGCCCACTTTCGTGTCTTTTTGTTATCTTTTTGTTAATAACTTATTAATGATGGATGCCATCATCTTAAACGCATTTTTGCCAATAACTTATTAATGACGGATGCCATCACTTTATCTGCAACACGTGGCCTAATAACGGCCAATTGCCCACTTTCGCGTCTTTTTGATACCTTTCTTGCCAATGCCTTGCCATTAAAGAGTGTTGGCAATGCCAGTAAATTAAATGTACAACGCCGGCAAAAATACTCAACTCAAAAAGTGACTTGTCATCACGGGACACATTTTTCCTGGGAGGAAATGCCCAAATCTCGTTAACTTTTTTCTTTTTCTGGCAGAATAAACATTACGTGATAGGTATTGACACAGACCCCCATCCACCCACGATGAGATTAGGTCAGATCTCAGTCAACCCCTTTCCCCCAAATGCCTCACGTAATTTATGAACGCCCCCTTACATATTTTTTTATATCAAAAGTACAACCAGACTTTTTTACCTTTATAATATTTAAAATACCTCTTAAACAACAACACAAAGTTCTAAATTTTTAATTTAAATTCGTAAAATTCCAAATCACATTGACAGATATTTTATAATTTCTTTAAAATTTTCCATAGATACGCAGGTCTTCTTGCCGTTTAACATACCACAGACGACTGGTTTAGAGCTGTAATGTGTTGTAATAATATGTGTTTTTTTTTATAATAAATCGGCTTTTTTTCTCGTCACAAAAAAATAGTGTCTAATACACGGGAAAAATTTAAGATTTTAGCTCTCGGCTTATTGTATCAACACAACCTCAAAGTAAAATCTAGAACTTTTTTCCTTGCATAAATACCCATTTTTTATTGCCAATATTTACTTAAGCCTAGCCTAACCTACAAATACTTAACTACTTCTCTACGTCTACATCTACCAAAGCTAACTACCAACCTGCGTATCTCGCCTCTGAACTATCACATCTATACTGTTTACAGCATCTAAAGTAGGCTGGGGATCTTCCATCACTATTCTGGAATTTCTATTGCAATGCATGATAAAACATCTGACTGCCGTCATTATAAAACCTACTGCCAATAGGGCTACTCCCATACCGATAAAAAGTACCTGTGGTCCACGTCGGCTGCGTTTGGCACTAGTTGCACTAGCCCGACTATGAGGAAGATGGCGCCCAAGAGCAACGAGCCGACGACGACTTGGAGGGCGGATACCTAAGAAAATAGTTATTATAGTGTCTAAAAAGCAGAAGTAACTTGCAGGGTAGACTGGGACCAAAAAAATACATTTTTTAAGTACTGCGAAAATATTTTTATGATAATAAAAAAATATATTGTAAAAGTTAGAGAACTTAATATTAATACACTCATGGATAAAATTATCGCATATGCTCGATTTTCTCCATAAGCTTCAATATAAAAATGCTTTAATTTAAATCTTAATCTCTGTTAATAATAAGGTTAATAAGACAATTGAATCGTTTATTTCAGAAACCCCTATCTCCAGAATATTACATTTTGAGTAAACTAATAAAAACTACACAGTTTCAACAAAAACAATTTTTTGTGATAAAAAACAGTTTTGAAGCCGCCCGACAGACCTTTTTAATGTGCATAGATAGGGATTTCTGCACTAAACGATGTGTTTACCCCTATACAATTCAATTTTACCCAAAAGTCAATTTCTAAAATTTTGGTCGATATGGGCTTTCTGAAATAAACGATTCAATTATAAAAGAATATGGCGTCTGGGCTGGAAAGAATATGTAGTCGCTTTAAAAAAAATGTGCTTCAGAACTTTCTCCAATCTTAACTTGGCTCTTTCAAATTTCTTTCAACGAAGGTATCTTTCCGGAGAGCTGAAATGCTGCACTTGTTCAACCTATTCCCAAGAAAGGATCTAAATCTTTTCCATCTAACTATAGACCAATTTCAATTCTTTCGGTTCTTTGTAAAGTAATGGAAAAATTAATTAATTCACAAATTTTTAAGTATTCAGAAAAACACAAAATTTTGCATGACAGGCAGTATGGATTTCGCCACAAAAGATCTACAGCAGATCTTCTTTCCTTTGTATCACCCTGTCTGGAATAAGTTTCTTGAGTTTCTAGGTGAGTCCCAGATCGTTGCTCTTGATATATCCAAAGCTTTTGACCAAGTCTGGCATGCCGCACTTCTTAATAAACTTCCCTCCTATGGTCTTTCAACTAAACTCTGTACTTGGCTCTCTAGTTATCCATCTGATCGACGTATATCAGTTATTGTGGACGGCCATTCTTCAAGCTTTCACCAAGGTAAATGCTGGAGTGCCTCAGGGCTCAGTTCTGGCACCAACATTGTTTCTTCTTCACATCAACGACCTTCTCTCGTCCACAACTAATTCCATTCATAGTTTCGCCGACGATATTACCCTTCACTCCAGTTTTCAGGTTCCTAAACCCATCACTAAACCTGATTTGGAAAACAAACGCAGAGCGATGCAGATATCTCTTTTGCAGGATCTTAATTTAATATTGGATTGGGGCGCAAAAAATCTCGTCCATTTTAATGCATCCAAAACACAATCATGTTCCTTGTCGCGAACAGAGTCATCAAATACTCATCCTCTACTTATGACTTACAGAGCAAAGACACCTTTAATCTTGTGGGCGTCACATTTGAAAGTAACCTTAACTGGCATAAACACATTGTATCTATAGCCACGGCAGCTTCAAAAAAGCCTGGATTTCTCTTTCATGCCAAAAAGTATTTTCCCCTTCTATTTGTACACTTTATATGTGTTCCAAATCCGACCTCCCTTGGAATATGGTTCTCATATCTGGGGCATGGCGTCCCCACAACCCTAAGCATTCTTGATTCCATTCAAAGAAGAGCTATTCGTCTCATTAATAATTCTTCACTTACAGAAAGGGTTCCCTCTCTTGCCCATCGTCGAACTGTGGGGGATTTATCGCTTTTTTATAAGTACTTCCATGGCTTCTGCTCTGAAGAATTGTCCAGTATAGTTCCTCCACTTACGGTTCCCAACAGAGAAACTCGTGGTGCCCGCGCGTATGCATCCCTATACGGTCCAACTGGACAAATGGACTAATAAACGCAACCACTACCTCCAGCCAGACAGTCCAGGGTCTATCCAGAAAGAGGAAGGAGAAGAACAAATTAAAAATTAGCTGACCTAAAATTATTTTTCGAAAAGGCCAAGCCAATTTTCAAAAACAAAGCTGTGTTGAAAGAGGATCAAAGGGCCTTAATCATATTAAGAATACTGTAGCTCTTGCCACGGTGTCATGATTCGTGAACACTTCATCTCTCCAACACTCATTATAGTATAACAAAAGTAACTAAAACGCAATCCTTATATTACCAGTTTATTTCTGATAACAATAGACTCCGTCACAAAAACATAGTATTATGTTCACAATTCAGCAAACCTATTTTGTGTATACAACTCCCTCACAATAAAGTAAAATTGCCATGAAAAGTCTGTTTTGTGTTGTAACAAAGAAGTTATCCAGACATTTCCAGTCTATTGCATTTTCCGATGACCCTCTTTATAAACGTTATAAACTCTTTGTCAAGGTTGAAAATATATAGAAATATCGTAAAGAAAATTTAAGGGGCAGATTCCACTACTAAAATATGTTGCCGAAAATACATTGTTTCCCAGATACAGGGTTTTTTTATCTTTGGACAAACCACGAAGGCTAAAAGCCTAAATACTAACGTACCGTGGGTGTCTTAAGCGAGGTAAGAGGGAGTTTGTTGACACGGGACTTAAAATACTTGAAGATTTGGGGGAAGGAAAGACCTCCGCGGGCAGCAGGTTCCACAATCTAGAAACTCTAGGGATAAAAGAACGAACAAAGTGAGAAGTTCGGGGCCTGTCCAGTTGGACCGTATAGGGATGCATACGCGCGGAACCACGAGTTTCTCTGTTGGGAACCGTGAGTGGAGGAACTATACTGGACAATTCTTCAGAGCAGAAGCCATGGAAGTACCTATAAAAAAGCGATAAATCCCCACAGCCCGACGATGGGCCAGAGAGGAAGCCTTTCTGTAAGTGAAGGATCATTAATGAGACGAATAGCTCTTCTTTGAATAGAATCAAGAATGCTTAGGGTTGTGGGGGACGCCATGCCCCAGATATGAGAACAATATTCCAAGGGAGGTCGGATTTGGGACACATATAAAGTGTATAAATTAGAAGCGGAAAAATACTTTTTGGCTCGAAAGAGAAATCCAAGCTTTTTGAAGCTGCCGTGGCTATAGATACAATGTGATTATGCCAGTTAAGGTTACTTTCAAATGTGACGCCCACAAGATTAAAGGTGTCTTTGCTCTGTAAAACTTGGCCGCTCATAAGTAGAGGATGAGTATTTGATGACTCTTTTCGCGACAAGGAACATGATTGTGTTTTGGATGCATTAAAATGGACAAGATTTTTGGCGCCCCAATCCAATATTAAATTAAGATCCTGCAGAAAGAGATATCTGCATCGCTCTGCGTTTGTTTTCCAAGTCAGGTTTAGTGATGGGTTTAGAAACCTGAAAACTGGAGTGAAGGGTACTATCGTCGGCGAAACTATGAATGGAATTGAGTTGTGGACGAGAGAAGGTCGTTGATGTAAAGAAGAAACAATGTTGGTGCCAGAACTGAGCCCTGAGGGACTCCAGCATTTACTTGGTGAAAGCTTGAAGAATGGCCGTCCACAATAACTGATATACGTCGATCAGATAGATAACTAGAGAGCCAAGTACAGAGTTTAGTTAAAAGACCATAGGAGGGAAGTTTATTAAGAAGTGCGGCATGCCAGACTTGGTCAAAAGCTTTGGATATATCAAGAGCAACGATCTGGGACTCACCTAGAAACTCAAGAGACTTATTCCAGCAGTGTGATACAGGAAAGGAAAGAAGATCTGCTGTAGATCTACTTAAGAATTTGTGAATTAATTAATTTTTCCATTACTTTACAAGAACTGAGAGGTGAAGGGTTGAAATTGGTCTATAGTTAGATGGAAGGGATCTTATCTGATTTTCATAAAATTTGGCTGTGGTATTTGTTGTAATAGAAAGTTAAGTTAGCCCTAAATTAATTTAAATTCGTTAAGGAGTGGCGGCGTTGGACGCATGTCACCTAATTTTATTGACCAAAAATGTACGCCACTAGCTTTTTGGCAATATATTTCGGATAAGACACCTTTAAAAAACTTTTTGTTTTTCATTATTTTTACAAAGCTTGCTTAATTTTCCATTCAAATAAATAAAATCCGCTAACACTGCATATTCCTGGACCATACAAGAAACATTGGGACATTTTTTTCTTTTAAAAATTGAAGTGTTATAACTTTACTACAGGAGTGATTCAAAACCGATCACAGAAACTTAAGGGGGTGATTCTACTTGACAAAGATGAGGGTGGAGGCTTCATATAAACTTTTTCAAAATGTGATTTGTTTTCGAGTTACAAGCCGTCAAAGTTCAACGGCTTTTATTTTGGTTTTTCGCCATATTGTATTTATTTTTTAACCTGTCCAGTTGATATCTGGCACATAAATTGACTTTGCAGATTCTAAAATTTTAAAGACAAAAGTACTTTTTTAAACACCGGCAGGAGGGCACTTTACCTAAAACTTGAAATTTATTTACATCATATTTTTTTTATTTTTGACGGATATCGCAAAGCTGGGGGCGACAAACTTTACGGGGCGATTCTACAGCAGAAGAAATAGAAAAAACTTCATATAAACATAGGTCCTAAACGTCTTAGTTTTTGAACTACGGTGTGTTAAATATTAAAAAATAAACTTTTTTTTTTAATTTTTAATGTTCAAAAACTAGACGACACTGATTAGAACGTATGTTTATATTTGTTATAGAATCGCCCTGTAAAGTGTTGTCGCCCCAGCTTTTGCGATATCCGTCAATAATAAAAAATATGATGTAAAATAAATTTAAGTTTTAGGTAAAGTGCACCTCTGCCAGTTGCTCGATTTGTATACCAGATATCAGCTGAATTGGTTAAGAAGTTGATGCAATATAGACAAAACCAAAATAAGAATTGAACTTTGTCGGCTTGTAACTCGAAAACAGACATGACATTTTGAAAAAAAATGTATCTGAAGCTCTACCATATTTTTGTCAGAGTGAAATCACGCTTCGTGATCGTATTTAGAATCACCCTGTATGAAAATTAAGGTAATATAAAATGATTTATATTTCATATGTGCCGCAATAATATTAGTATACAAAAGAGGGAATTAGGTAATTTAATTTAAACTTGTAAACACTTAACTAGTTATGTGCCGTCGTAAGACCGCATACAATGTATTGTGTAATTTTCCTACTAAATTATGAATTTCCACAACTTTCGTCAACCTGACAAGATGATAAATTAGATTAAAATCCTGTTTACGACACCAGCACACCAGAAACATTTATTCCTAATTGTGACGTGTGTATTTTGGAATATACATATAGGGCCACTTTACGTCACTGGGACTAATGTACCATCATATGGAACTATCTTTTGGACCATGAGACGATGGTTGGACCAAAAACTAACTTTGCATTTTAAAACCAGCAACATTTAATTAACTAAATTTGTACGGGCATACTCCCCCTCAGAGTAGCCCGTACAGGGAAACCTAGCAAACTTTAACTTTATACTTGGTTTCACTAACTACTTCTTCTCTGATAAACAATCCCTTTTAATTTCTTTCTCTCTTCTTTAAATATCAAATTTTCAGTGTTTGTTTTGCATTTCATCGCTACCCAGTTTGTTTAATGTTTTTATTTTATTATTATAAGAGTAACCTAGAAAATTGTTTAATTTATACTTTTAAGACCTTGACACCTCACGTATATTTTTATGTAGCAAATTTCCCAATGTTAAGTAAACTAATTAAAATGTATACTTATTTTAAAATTCCCAAAAATGTATATTTTTAAAATTCCCAAAATGTATACTTTTATACTAGGTGTTCACAATAGTATTTAAACAATAAATGCTTTTTTTAATATATTTAAATTAATAAAATGAAAACTAAAAATAAATTCTTAAATTCTACATATATCGGGTGCGGCTCGGGGACTTGTTGTTCGAAAGGGGCAAATTTGCACTCACTTGCTTAATACCACTAGTGCTTAATTTATTTCCGGAAATTTTTTCAAGGCCACAAATGTTTTGCAAATTATCCCGAGTCACAAGCGAGGGATAATTTTCTTAAAATATTGTAGCCAAAAAATTCTTGAATAATATAAGCACATGTGGTATTCAGTAAGAAAATTTCAAACCAAATTGGTTTAACTAGTATTTTTTAAGTATTGGTTTGTCCAGCAGAATGTTGGAAACATGTTAGCAACAATCGTAAAACGCAGAAATTGTTACAAACATTAGTCAGAAATGTTGGCAACAGTTTTCTGCTGGAACGAAAAAATAAACAAGGCGTGCATACTGCTGTATACGTCAATACAAGAAGGTTATGTTAAAAATTGTCAGTAATGTTTGAAAAAGTTTGCAAACTTTTCAAACAGTTTCCAACATGTTTCCAACATCTTAAAACTACTGCTGGAACAAAAAACAATTGTATAATGTTACAAACATGGCACTGCTGGAACGACAAATTTGACGTGCGCAGAATCCGAACGGTTGCAAACATTTCTAACAGCCTGCTGGAACAAACCTAATATGTTTCTGCCTTGGGCCCGAGCTTCAAAAAATGTAACATAAAATAAATATTTTGATTTTACCAATTCTACTTGTAAATTTAGCTATATATAACTTTAGACTTTAACTTTGTTTATTTTATATTTTATTAAATTTATATTACAACAGTTGGTAAAAAAAGTACAATTTGATTTTTTCAAACTTATACATAGCTTCCGTTTGCTCTTTAGTTATTTTGCTACTTTAGTCAGAATATCAATCCATAGAACCCCACAAGTGCGTACCCTAAAAATTTAGTACCTACCGCCGACCAACAGATGGCGAAAGTAGTACGATGTCGCTTTGCTAATACGATTACCATCAGAAATTGATAGCAGTCGCTGACGAGCAGTCGGCCCGAACAGTCAGAGTGAGGATGTACGCAAAATTTAATAAAAATAAAATCCCCGATAAATGGACCCAGTATCCATAAGAATATTAAATTTATTATTTCAGAATAGGATATATCGATGCGTTTTACAAAACATCGTAAGCGACATTCGCCAATTTTACGGGAAACGATTTTTTCTTCCCATCGCGTTATTTTTAAAGAAAAACCGAGATCTAAATGTTTTTATTTTTAGATTTCTTCTTAATTTGAATTACAAAACAAACATATTTAACATTTAATGTCAAAATTTTCAGAATCTCTAATAGAAGCCAAAAATTTTAAAATTCTAAACCTAAATAATACTTAATTTTTAAATTTTTATTTATATTCAATTTATCTTGACAATGGTGGCAGACTTGCCACCAAAACGTCGATCTTTAGTTCTCTATTTACTTGCTTTATTTTTTTGGTACTTTTAATTTATTTTTTTGCGTGTACCCAAATAACTACCATTAATTAAATGAACCGCCGATCCAATATAGAACATATCTTCATCTAAAATAAAGCCAATGAAAAAAAACGTTTCCCGTAAAACTGACGAATGTCGCTTACGATGTTTTGTAAAAACCCATCGATATATCCTATTCTGAAATCATAAATTTAATAATCTTATGGATACTACCATTTATCGGGGATTTTATTTTTATTAAATTTTTGCATATATCCCTCACTCTAACTGATCGGCCGACTGCTTGTCAGCGACTGCTATCAATTTCTGATGGTAATCGTATTAGCAAAGCGACATCCTACTACTTTCGCCATCTGTTGGTCAGGGTAGGTACTAAACATTTTTAAGGATACGCTGAAATCTTACTTGTGGGGTTCTATGAGATTGGTATCCTTTGCTTTGGATTTAAACATATTGTTTTACTTACTAAAGTTGTATACAAATGTCATTTGGGGACGTAAAACCGTACATTCTTTTTATATTATGGTACGTCTAAAGCCACGTACAGACTTGGATACAATCGGCGAAAACATTTGTCGGCCGACTGTATCTTAACTGTTGCACATCGGTCGGCCGACTTTCTGCAAATGCCGCAGCAACATCGGTCGGCGTTATGATCAAAGGAATCGGCAAGTCGCCTGTTTTAGCCACGTGCAGACTTGGATACAATCGGCGAAAACATTTGTCGGCCGACTGTATCTTAACTGTTGCATATCGGTCGGCCGACTTTCTGCAAATGCCGCAGCAACATCCGGTCGGCGTTATGATCAAAGGAATCGGCAAGTCGCCTGTTTTAGCCACGTGCAGACTTGGATATAATCGGCGAAAAACATTTGTCGGCCGACTGTATCTTAATTGTTGCATATCAGTCGGCCAACTTTTCTGCAAACGCCGCGGCAACATCGGTCGGCGTTATGATCAAGGAATCGGCAAAGTCGCCTGTTTTAGCCACGTGCAGACTTGGATACAATCGGCGAAAACATTTGTTGGCCGACTGTATCTTAACTGTTGCACATCGGCCGGCCGACTTTCTTGCAAATGCCGCAGCAACATCGATCGGCATTTTGATCAAAGCAATCGGCGAGTCGTCTGCTTTCCATTAAATATGGAAAACATCGGCAGGTTTGTCCGACCGCAGATAAACCGATTTTCAAGCAATTCTCATTATGACGTTTGTCATATAAACGTTAAACAGGTAAATTCGCCAGTAAAAGCAACAACAAAGCAGGACCGATGCACAGAGCGTTGAAAGATAGAGATTTTAGAACAAAAATCGTTTTAGTCTTATTACACATAAATAGGTCTGTAATTAATAATTAAATAGGGTACAATGCTTTAAATCGGACAAGATATCGAAGTCGAGTAAATTTTGGGTAAAGGGGTGTCGTTTAAACTTCTTTTTGTGATGTTTCCAACATCTTAAAACTACTGCTGGAACAACAAACAATTATTGTATAATGTTACAAACATGACGTGCGCAGAATCCGAACGGTTGCAAACATTTCTGACAGCCTGCTGGAACAAACCCAAAGTTTCTTTATGAGAAGGGGTTTAGACATAAGCAAGACCGGGGATAGCTTTTGTCAGGGACGTGAAGGGTGTGAGAATTACGATTTTGGTTGGCAGTTCTGTTCAAAGTTGGTAGCATTATCAACTGATGACAGAGTCGTGCTTTGTCGAAGCTTTGTTTGGTAAAAACTGTGGAAATTTGCCATTTTCATCTTGGTTGTATATTTTGCAAGGATTTCCAGTTGTTAATGTTTTTGGTTAGTTTAAAGGCTTCACATATTATTGGTTTGGACTCGTTTTATTTTAGAGATTTTGATAGTGTTTAGTCGAATAGTTTTCAGTCATTTGTGTTTTTATATACATATGATACTGATAAGTGTCCGCTAATTAATGGTGCACAGAAAAACCACAGATTTCTTATGCGAAAATACCCATTTAGGATTTAAACAAACATACCTATATCCAAAAATTAATGATAAAGGAAGATACGGGGTGTTAAAGGGATATAAATATTTTTTATTCATTTATTTCGATAATTTCTGATATGTTCTAAACATTTTAATAAAACTCGGTATCCAGGAGTTTTTAGGTATCAGCTATTAGAGAATTATTGCAAGTTGCCTTATTAAGCTCGGGAATTATTAATACCGGCCTTATTTAAATAGTGCTTGTACCCATAATTTAGAGTTATTGCAAATCATGTTGACAGTACCATTAACCTAAAAAAAGGGGAAGAAATTTTAGTAGTTTTTATTTATTGTTTTGTGTTGTAGTGTTTTTTATAACACAATTATAGAAATACATTTGAAAAAGCAAGGTTTTAAGTATTTTTACTTCTAAAAACTTATCGATTTTGTGATCGGCAGCCCTTTGGTTCGACGAACAGTTCCGAAGTTAAAATAAGGCCAAAATAAGGCACGACCTAAAACCGACATAAATAAAGCCGGGCACTATACTTATTAGGAGAGTCCTTATCCTACCCTGCATCTGCGCAAGCTCAGATGTTAAAATAAGGCCGGTGTTATTAGTGCCTGGCCTTATTTCACTGTGCAAAAATTCTCTATTTATATCTGAACAGTTGTAATTATAGCTAATACGATGTTATTGAAGGTACATTCTTTCGGGTGCACTGAACAACTAAAACGTGAATACCTTAAAAACGGTTGTCAAGACCGATTCTTACTAAATATACCTTTTTTTGTGCTAAAAGCATTGAGAAGCTTACTAGTTTACATACATACAGAGTAGTAACAAAAAATTGGGTAGTTTTAGAGAATTTTAAATAGTGTACCATCGCCCTCTAGTCTACACACAAAAATTAATATTCGATCTGAAAAGCTAATATTTAAAAACCCCGACCGTTTTATTAAGATATTTAAAAAGGGGGAAACAATAATCGAAATAAATTTACTTTTTCTTTTACTATGACACCCCCGTATCTTCCTTATTATAAACTTTTGGATATTAGGTATGTTTGGTTAAATCCTAATATTTTGGCATAAGGAATCTATGGTTTTTCTGTGTACCATTCATTAGCGGACACCTTGTATACAAAGTTTTTAAAATGGTTTTTGACTTACGAAACCATGGAAAATGTTTTGCTCTGCCAGGTACCTCATCGTCCTGTCGTCGCTTTGATAATTTTTAATTTTCAATTTTAAACCACATTTATGTTTTTGTTTTAGGTTATGCCTATTAAAATAATCCAATTAATTTTGTTTACAACATACAGTTCTTTTTGTTTTCTCCTTAATTCTACGCCACTGATCTGCCTAAAATCAAACATGGCCGAAAATGGCCCGACTTGACGTCACAGCCTCGCTAGCCAATATGGCGAATGTCGTGAGCTTATCTCATCAATCGACTTTGGAACAAACCTATTGCGACCATAGATCATTTATTTAAAAATTCCATGATTCGGATTACCTGAATATGAGCTGACTAACTAATTTATATAAATGGAATGGTTTTTTTTTCATTACTTTTGTGCGTTCAATTAGCAGGTTGGGCGAACGGTTGGGCGATATCAATTTAGGTTGGGCGCTCGCCACACCGCGCCCACCTCTGGCGCCGCCACTACATGTAAAATGTCGTGGCAAACTTGTCCGACAAAAAAGTTACGCGTTTCCACAGTCCGATACCAGAACAATGTCAAAATTGACAAGCTGGGTTAAAGCGAAGCTTCCATATGTGGCGGTATGAATATTTATAGTAGAATCGTCAAAAGAATCCCCCTAAAAAGGTTTAAAAGTGTTCTTATCATGAAGTCCATGTCCAGGGACTATAGTGTTTTATAAAAGAGGAAATTTATTAAAATATAGTACCTCTGTAAGAAAACTAATATATTAAGGCAAGCTTGCACTATATTTCTTTTTACCATATTTTATTTCTTTGCGGAAATGACAAATAGAATAATATTAGGATGAAATATCGCATGTTAGACTGAATCGAAAATATAACACGTGTACTTGATCTATAATGTCCTGAAATTCTTAAAGGAAATGGGATGATGTAGTGTATTTTCCGCCAATTTCTCTTGTCGTGTATGTGCCTCTTTGTCTTTGATGATAAAAATGTAAAATTGTATAGGTCTGTTTGGCAAAGGGTAAAGTGCAGTGTAGTGGATTGTAGTGGAAGATTAAAAAGTGGAAATAAGTTAAAAATAGTTTTGATGCCAAACCAAAACTGAGTTATGTCACAAATGTCAAAAATTCAAAAATGCTTTTATGCTTTTATTAAAAAAAAAATATTTCTACATATTTGGGTTTCTTGTTATCTATACTTGTTCGAACGAGTGGTGCAAAGACTTCTTCGACAAGAATTTTAGTTTTAATAAAATGTCCCTAACTTTACGACCTCGAAAATAGTGTAATTGAGTTAAAAGTAGTTATAACGAGGACTGGATGCTGAATTACACTGGCGATACCAAACGGAAAGTTAAACTAGTTATACGTTTTTGTTATGGCAAATTCACCTTGTATGTGCAGTTGCAAGAGATATGTTATTTTGGTCTTTAACTATAAATACTTACTTTAAAAGTAATTCCTAAAATTTTTTAAAGTTAAAATAAAATTTAAAAAAATTATACAATTTACTTTAATTTTTAACTTGGCCAAAAGTTGCTAAAACTTTTGTTATTCAGAAATGACTTGGTACTGTATACATGCAGGGTGATCCAATTGACCAAGGAAGTCAGCCATATTTCTGTTGTTTAACGACATGTGACCAAAAAGTTTTTATAAAAGTTGTAAAATGTGCATGTACTAGAAATATGTTGGTGTAAAAAGAGTGTCCCAAATAGGAAATGGCTGCAAAGCACGTTTTTCTATTGTAACCCATATTTTTCTTTACAGAATCGACATTCGGGCCCGGAATAACAAAATTCTGGGGTTTGGTTATTAAAATCGCATGTAGCATAAAATCCTGCATATACAGGGTATTACAGAATATTGTTAAAAACATTTAACGGCAGAAGAAAAAAATAACAGGGTTATTTTTAGCATCAAGAAGGCTAATAAGGCTTTAACTGGATTTAATTTATTTAGTCCAGTGACGTCTTAGGCTGGGTTTCACTACAATATTCAAATCCTATCAAAACCATTCGAAATAAATTTAAATAAAATTACTTTGACTTTCTCTTTTTTTATTATCAACTTTTCGATATAGGTATGTTTAATTGTTAAATCTTAATATTTTGCCATAAGGAATATGTAGTATAATTTATTAATTCTGCATAATTTACAAAAACCTTTGTAAAAATCAGTATATCAGCAAATTTGGTAAAAACAAAAGCAAATTAGGCTCGATTTTTAAAACATTAAGGCCGGTCACAACCACAGTTTTTTATGGTCGCTACCGGTGGGTGCTACTTTACTTTTTTCAATTTTTGATATTAATAAATCTACATCAAAATCGTGTCTCGCCATATTTGTGTATAAAAGGACGAATACCAATCACCTCTGTCAATGTGGTTTCGTTTGCGTCGACCCAAAAGTGGTCGCCCCAGCTTGAAGCTTGAATGAGCCACCACGAACGCCAAGTCTGCGAGGTGTCTATTTAAACTGCATAAAAAGTTTTGCCAGCAGCGTGTGGCGGCCACCGATGGCGACCACAAGTGGCTGTGCTTGCGACTGGCCTTAAAGACAACAGAATAAACTCAAATTTACTACATCTTATACAGGGCAGGGGATTTCTTATGAAGTGGCCAACCTTCCAATGTTTAAAATGTTAAATCTTAGTAACACGCTTTTTTATATTAGCTTGGGTTGTATGTATGTAACGGAATCTTTAAGCTTAATTTTCACCAACTTCCAGCGATTCGATTTCTTTGAAACTTTGCACACGTATCAAGGACCCATGACAATGCAATAATCTGCAAACAATATTCCGTTATCCTGATTAGGATCGCCAGGATAAATAAACTTCTTTATATATTTTCTGTAGGAGAGTAACAGAGAAAGAGCTAGTGCGCGATCTGCGCATGCGTGCAGTTTCGGACGTACTCTCAGCATAAGGCTGACAGAAACTTGTTCGGAGTAGTTGTGTTCTGAAACCCCATGCAACAGTAAAGCTTTAAATGAAATGATTAGATTACGAAATAGTTCGTGAAACATTTCAATATCACATGTCCGCAGAAAACTAATTGATATATCGAACTAAAAATGAAAAATAAATAATAGTTTTAAAAAGCTAAAAACACGCTTTATATGCAACCGAACTAAAATTAGAAAATAATTTTTATTACAAAGAGTTTGTATTACAGTAATAAAGGTCAAACAATGAATCATAATTATATATCGTCAAAATAGAATTATAATAAAATTTAAGATAATAACAGAATAATTCACTTTAGAGTTAAAAGCGTGGGGTGCTTAATATATTAAATGTTATAATTATTTCATTTGTAAATATCTATGAGGGAAACCCCACGCTTTTAACTCTAAAGTGAATTATTCTGTTATTCTCTTAAATTTTATTATAATTCTATTTTGAGGTATATAATTATGATTCATTGTTTGACCTTTTATTACTGTAATTCAAACTCTTTGTAATGAAAAATTATTTTCTAATTTTTAGTTCGGTTGCATATAAAAGCGTGTTTTTTTAAACTATTATTTTTTATGTCTGTAGCATACCTAAAACTAATTATTAATTTAAAAAGAAACCGAAATAACCATATCAATTAATATTTTTATCTATTTTGCACAAAATAATAAAAATTTTAAAGAGGTGTAAATTTATGACATACCTAATACTTAGTAAAACGTTTTATTAGGTAATTAAAAAGTATAATTCTGAAAACAAGCTTTAAATTAAGTACTTACTTTTCCACACAAATAAACTTCCGGCAGTCTATCAGTACCATCTTCGTTGGTTCCAGGACTCGGCGTTGGACTTGGACTATTGGGTGGCAACCAGTGACCTGCTATATACAATTGACTTGGTCTCTTATTATTTCTTTTGTCCTGTCCTTTTCTTCGTTCGTGGCGTACCGCCACGGCTGGCATAGCACCAATCATCTACAATTAATATTAAAGTCTAGTAGTGATAATATGAAAAATAACAGTTAGTTATTATTATCAGTAAACAGAACACAATGTCCTAGATTAACGTAAACACAATCAAAAAGCAAATCGTTAAGACACACACAATTTAAGGGACAAAGGTATTAATAGGGACGACTAAAGCCAGGGGCTCATTGTTCTGAGTTGTGTCGTGACGTATCGTGTCATGTCGTGTCGTGTCGGAACGCTAAAAAATCAGACAACTAATTTTAATAGTAAATTCATGAAACAAGCACTAGGAGCGAGCAATTCTAATTTTGTTTTGTACCAGTATACTTAAAACTTGAACCAGCTCGGTGCCCCAGTTTACTTTTTGGCAAGAGCAAGAGCGAACCGAGAAAATGCTCATTGTCACCGAGCTCGTTTAGTTCCCTTCTGCGGCACCTCCAATAACAACGGTTCCAAAATGCTCGAATTTCCCGAGTAAAATACCAGCACCGTGAATACGAAAACTGATTGCTCAGAGTGCCGGCAAATTCATTGAACATGCACCTTCATTGCTCGACAAGAAAACTTTTCTGCGTATATAACTTTGCATATGTTTAATTTCTTAATGCAATTTTAAGATTATACCTACTTAAATAAACAATAAATTATAAATATTTATATTATTAGAGTCCGTCCCTAATGTTCTGCCGTTTAATACCTACTGATCCGCAGTTTTATTGCTGTCGGCAGGTATATTGGAGTATTGCCGTCAAAAGCCAAAGCGATATACTTTGAGATACACTATAAATATGAAAATTTGCACTGCACTGCCAGAATTCGAGCTTAGTTCGCACTGGGGCGACTACGTGAATTCATTATAAGTATTATTTTATTGGGCACCGAACATATGGCTCTGACGCTACGTGTCGTGTCAAAAATGACATGCGTCCGTCAGGCTGCGACACAGCGGACGGACATTTTAAGGGGTACAACAATAGCATAATTACTACCATAAAGCAACGTACCAAATTTCCTTACTCTATGCTACTACCACTAACTGGAAACAAATATTTTTTTTACAAATATACCTACCTTGTATCTTAATGTTCGGAGTAATTTAATCTGGTCATAACCGAACACCCCAAGATTTTATACGTAACAGAATGACCAATTTCTGAGTCTTTTTGACACGCTTTTATTAGCTTCACTTTGATGCACGTATGTATTTTTGTATACATGTAACTTTACTTCAACTGGTTCGCTCATTTTTGAAGATTTACTATACTACCTGCATCGGTATTACTTACACCCGCTGTTGGACATTTAGGCCTCGGCCAGGATAACAAGCGTAAGCGTCGTCGAAAAGTATCAAATCTCTTTAGGTTGCCGGTAGGGACTACAATTTAAACCAGTTTTCATACATTAAAATCGCTCCGGCTAATTTAAAATAACAAGTTTTTTTATTCTCACATAAAGATCAATGACAGAGCTCACATTTTCCGCTCAACGCTGGCCGCTTATGCTTTGTATCGTGGCATTTGTGGCCAAGGACCTTACAATACTAATGTCGGGAAATTATTAGAAAAAATATTTTACAATAAATGAAACTAAATAGTGGAAAATATATAAAGTTAGGTTTTAAAGTATATCAAACTCAAAAGCAAAAATTAAACATAGTTTTAAAAGACTAAAAATTTTAAAGTTGTTTAAAGAATATTTAAAAACATATCTTCCACCTTTTAGCCTTATCCCAAGCAGCAAGCTGACGTCTTATTGACGTCTCTTTTTAGTCATTTTTGGTCACATTTGGTCAGCAAAGACGTCATAAAATGACGACAAAATGACGTTAAATTGACCTCCCTAAGTCACAGACAAAAGACGTCCCGTTAATGACGTCATAATGACGTCTTTAAGATGACGAAAAATTGACGCTAAAATAATACGAAATTTTATTTGAAAATTGAAATAGGAAAAAAATCTTACTGCTTGCAGTTTCCTTGCACTGCAAGCTAGCATCTCTGGGGACACTGTCCAACCTGGAGATGCAGATTTTTACACAAGCCGAAGATATTTCCTTCAAAGCTAATTGAGATCGCCAACCGGAGACCGTTCTCAAAATATTTTGGTCTTATCGGTACGGTGTAGGCAATAAAAAGCGAAGATGTTGAATAAGCATGGTAGTTTATTGTCCATTGCGCCATCTATCGGTAGAGTTTTTTTCTATTTTTAATTTTGTAATATTATTAGTCTTATTTTTCTGTCATATGATATTTCGGTTGGATTTTGACACGAGTCATATAATGTCACAAAATTTTTCCGGCGGGTTTTCTAAACGTGACGTCATTAGATTTTTATGAGCTAGTATGACGATAAAATGACGTCGAAAAGACGCCACTTCCACGACGTCAAAAACACGTCATTAAAATGACGTCATAATTTTGGTCTGATGACGTCCTATGACCAAAAATGACTTAAAAATGACGTCTTGATGACGTCAGCTTGCTTCTTGGGATGTATTTTAAAAGCGTGCATTTTTTAAACTATATTTATTAAAGTTACAAAATGCAGACTTAAAGTTTCAATAGAAGATTATAGAATATTTTTTTCAGAGCGCATTATGATAGATCTGATAAAAATTAAAAACTTTAACGGATACCTAAAAATTTCTTTAAAAGTAACCAGAATTACTTACTACTTATATTTTTATATAGCAATATATGCTTGCTCTTTTACCCCATCTTTTCCAGGATCAGTAAATTGCTTCGGGTATTTCTGCACGTAATAACTCATACAAGTGATTTATCTGCCATCATAAAAACGTTTTATCTACTTTCTCTATATCTCTATGACAAATACCAGACGGTTTTAAAATGGCTGAAATTTTCTCCGCTATCAGAAACAGGGATAAAAACCCAACATAAGTTTTACTTACTAACATCAACTTATCTGCTCTTGCTTTTTAGAATGTTACCTATAAAAGTTTAAACATTTTGCTTAAAGAGAGCTAAGAATATTCCGGAAAGATTTAGACTAACTTGAATTAAATGATAGGAAAACATAGTAAAAAAAAATTAATAGAAAAGAGAAAAATTAATAGAACTAAGAGATAAAAAAGGGATTAGAAATGAAATGCCACTTTTTGCTAAAGCTAAAAAGCACTAAATCAATACAGCAATAGCTAAGTTTGAAAGTTTACAGGTAGTTCTTAAAAAAAGATTGTCTAACGCGTGTAGAATACTAACAGGTAGATATTAGGTATAGATGGACCCATATTTAATTCAATGTGAAAGCGATGCCGCCAAGTACACAAAAAATGATAAAAACCTTTTCGAATGCACAAAGCCTCGGACAGAGCCTGAGTACATATTTTTAGATAAATAATAAAAAATACATTGCTAAAACACGTATTACCTACTTACAAAACATTCTCTTATTTCGCCTCTGCCTACTATAAAACCGGTGGCACGTGGCGTGGTACTAGAAACTCATCGGGTTAAATATTTTTTGCTGCAATAAATCATTGTTTACAAAAGGGTTTCTTTACTTTTATCATTTTTTGTGTACATGGCGGCATCGCTTTCAGAATGAAATAAATTTGGACCCATCTTTACCTACATAATTCCGGCATGTAAACAAGATGCAAAATTGCAAAAATGAATATTTTTATACCATTTCTCAAAATATATATAATACTCTGTTAAATGTATTATAATATTTATAACAAAGTAAAATAATATACAGGGTTCTTAAATAAAAAATATGTACTTTTTCTTCTACCCTGTATATTACTACCAGTATCACCATTAAAAAGACCTTTAAAAGAGCTTTTAGAAAACACCACATTAGATACATCTAACTTTATTAGTTTCGAAAATATGGCCATCCAAATCAGGTATTTAGGTAATTTTTAAAGTACCGGCATTTTGTAATAGGTGAAGATATTGACTTCATATTCTAGGGTTATAAAGTACAGGAGCTTTAAAATGATGTATCACTCGACCCGCCTTCTCATTTAAGAATTTTGGGGTGGTGGCCCTGGTGGTTAAGGGGTTAAAGGGCGCCGCCCAATTTTTTGTAAAAACGTTCCCCCTCAATAAATATCTTGACGTGTTTCGGCGATTTTCTCAAATCTGTCTCGTTTCGAAGATAACTTGAGTGGAAAGTTTTTAAATGAACACCCTGTATAAAAAAGGCCTACCAATAATGGATTATTAATATGTACAAAAAAACCAGGTTTAAAGAATACATCTCGTTGTTGGACCAAAATTTTAAAAAAATAAATTTAGGTTTAAAAGTAAAAACCGCCGGTAATAACAAATTAGTTTAGATTTTTGGCAGCTCTCATATCCGTAAATATATAAAACCGTTGGATGGCGGTTTTTCTTATTTTATTTTTATATAACTTTTTGTCACATGACGAGCACCAAAGTCGGTCATTATAGGTCGCGACATTCGGCCATATTGCTTTGACGTGTTATGACGTCACCTCTTCCATTTTTCGGCGATGTTGCCGGAGATATACAGTTTATTGTTTTAGTTGAACAACCGTTTACACAACAGTTTTTAATTGTTATTAAGTTGTAAATTCTTTTACTTTAAATAAAAAACATTTGGTATTACATCTTTCAACAAATATCACTTCCAAAACAATGCAAAATGAAATGCGCAAATTCTAGACGCCACTGGATTGATCTTCAGCTTTGATTTTTACCCAGTCTTGTCAACTTTCTCCGAAAAGTGCCCTTCTTGCGTCCCCGACCTCGAACCGCCTAAAAGTTGAGGATATGTCGCAACCTTATAAATATAAAGTAACCTTGGGTCTATATAAGGTCACGACATTCGGCCATATTGCTTTGACGTGTTATGACGTCACATCTCCCATTTTTCGGCCATGTTGTTCAGTGCCGGAGATACATAGTTTATTGTATTAGTAAAACAACCGTTTACACAACAGTTTTTTATTTTTATTAAGTTGTAAATTCTTTTACTTTAAATTTAAAAAATTTGGAATTACATCTTTGAACAAATATCACTTCCAAAACAATGCAAAATGAAATGCGCAAATTCTAGACGCCACTGGATTGCTCATCAGCTTTGATTGATACCCAGTCTTGTCAACTTTTCTCCGTGGAGTGCCCTTCTTGCGTCCCCCGACCTCGAACCGCCTAAAAGTTGAGGATATGTCGCAACCTTATAAATATAAACTAACCTTGACGAGCACAAGCGCAGTAGTCATATTAAAATGGCGGTACTTTAAAACTTTCGTACTGTTTTTATAAATAATGTGTGTACATGGAATATTATCTCTACAAACAAATAAATTACTGGAAAAAATAATCGATGGTGTTTTACTTATTTATGATAAGTTTAACCTCATGTCACAGGCGTCCGCCAAATGGAAAAAAGTGAGCTGATTGAGAGGTTAGACGTCACCATTTGTTTACTACATAGCTACAAAGGTATAAATTAAATTATTATTTACAATTTTATTTGGATTAATAATGCTAATTTTATGGTAATATTTGAAAATACATTTTAAGTATTACTTATTGGAGTAATTTAGTTTTAATTTACACGTACATTTTGCACATAATTTAATACCCAATTTGCCTGATGGTTTAATAATTTTTTGCGATATTCCAGAGAAAGCTGTGGACAATCTATAAAATACTACGCATTGGTTTTAAATGATTTGTAGCGTAGCACTTTTACATATTCCATAACACCGCTTTGTTATTCCTTTTGTACCAACGACGTAATTTTAATGGATTATACAGGGTGTAATTTAATTAATGGCTAAACATACAGGGTATGATTTTTAGCTCATTTAAGGAAAAAAAGTTCATATTGTGACGTATAATTTTAAATACATAAGGGCTACTAGACGTCACTCTGACAAATGTACCATATGGAACTATCTTCTGGAACCATTAGACCGGTGGACCATCAAAACTAACTTTGCATTTTTTTAAAAACCAACTTAACTTATTTGACTAACTAAATTTAGTACGGACATACCCCCCACTAGGGGTAGCCCGTACGGGGCTTAACTAAAACTTTAACTTTATACTTGACTTCACTAACTACCTACTTCTTATCTAATATTTTTTCTAATTTTTTCTTCCATTATTAGTACAATTTCGGTATATATACAAACTAGAACTCAGTATTTTGGTGACTTAGCACGTTGTTGACCCTTAATAAAATAATATGACCTAGATTCTGTTATTGTTTGGTGAAAAAACCTTGCACTGTTTTCTTGATTATTTGTTTTATTTTTTTGATGTGATTTCTCTAATGCCAAAATAATTAAATTAATAATAAAATTATTAAAACTTATATAACCCCTATACAGGGTATTCACAATATAAACATATGTCCTAAACGTCTTAACTTTTGAGATATAGGGTGTTAAAATAAAAAAAAATAATTTCGATAACACTTATTTTAGTAAAAACTGATATACTGGATATAAACCTTATTTAAATAGGTATTTAATATTTTTGTTACATAAATGCTAATTAAAAATTATAAAACTTAAGTTTTAAAAGAAAAAGATCCCGCAATGCTTCTTTTATGGTCTAAAAATAAGCAATTAAGTAAATTTTATTTTTTCTCTTAAACTAAACAAGATAGGGAAAAAATTAAGGGATATAAAAGAAGTATTTTTATTTGCCAACTAATCTAAAGAAAGCACAAAAATTGTACACATATTTACACAGTCAGTGGCGTATCGTTTTTTTGTTGGAAATATTTCTTCTGTTGCCTCTCGAGACGCCACTGGACTTATTAAATGTAATTAAGTTAGTGATAAATTACCTCCTTAATGTCATTAATAATGTTGCCAAATTAAAACAAAATTGGGTAAAGAATAAATAAGATAAACAATTTTTTTATTATTTTTAACACTGTATCTCAAAAGTTAAGAGTTTTGGGACATATGTTTATATAGACTTTTCTTCATAAAATAACCTAAGCAATCATATCCTGTATTTTTAGCCATCAATCAAAAACACCCGGTATATATTTTTTACCGGTTGGTTTCAGTTATTACTTTTTTTTCACTTTTTTCAAAAATTATAATTGACTACATTATTTTACGTTCTTTTCACGGATAACGCGCACTTAAGTATAGTTATTTACAAAAAAGGCCGAAAAAAGACTGATTCTAGGGCATGCGCACAAAGAAAATGTGCTAAAAAGGCCTATTTGACCCAATATCTTTAAATCGGTTAGCCTATAGCCTAGTATAGTAAGAACATTTTAAAAGCGCAAATTCGGTACCCTTTGAAAATAATCCAAAAACATAAAACAGGCCGCCTGCAATCGGACCATTATATACAAAGGCGCCGCTATCCTTTACAGCGACGCGGCGCGCCGAATCACTATGGAATAGTGTATAGAACTTTGAAATTTTAATGGCTCATGCTGTGTATTTCAAAGTAGATACTTCAAACTACATGTACGCAAAATTATAAAAGGATATGACGACTTCTATTGGGGTAATAAGAAACTTAAAAATGTATTTTAAGTAAACATAAATATACAACATTTAATCTACCTAGTTTATTATTAGCCTTGTTTACTAAAAAAGTAAAAGAGTTTAAATAATAAGAGCTATTGTTATGTTTTCGATGCAGTCTCGCGAAGTCTCGCTACTTTTGTCAAAGATTTTTTTACCTTTTTCTTTATCAGGTTTTGTACTTACAATTGCCTTCCTACTTTTGCCACTTCTGAGTGTAAGGACAGATACAAGATTTTTTTATAATTTACTAGGTTTTCCATTTTAAAATTTAATATGTTTTGTCCTACACTGTATATCCTAAAAGATAAAAGCATTCTGATAAAAGATATGGATTCTACAGAATGTATCCAACAAAACAGTGTTTTTATTTATTTTATACGTTAAAAAATAAAAAAGTTGGAAAAATATCTCTATTACGCTTCTAAGAATAATTTAAAATTATTTTTTAGATTTGGATGGTCATATTTCCGAAACTAATTGAGATAGACACATTAAATATAGTATTTTTTAAAGCATTTTAAAAAATTTTTTGGTGGTGATATAATATTCAGGGTATTCCATTTAAAAAAATCATACCTATTGTCGTAACCTGTATATCATATGAGATAATAATCATCGGATAACTGATTAGACTACTACCAAATTAACCAAACAAGCTGACATTTTAGTTTATTTTGTACAATAAAAAATAATAATGTTAAGGGGGTGTAAATTTATAATAACATATAATAAGTTTTAGGTTCCCAAAAAGCATTTGTAATAATTTATAATATTTTTCCAGTAAAAGCACCTCATTTTAAGTTAGATTGATAAGTTTTAGAATTTTGACCAAAAAATTAATTTCTTTCCCATAGTGCGATGACCAGCTGCATCAACCGGCATATCATAAAAGAAATATAGCAAAGGCGGCCGCGAAGTCAAGCATGCCGATTTATTTGCTTTAAACATGTTTGTGATTTTTTTTTCTAGTCAAGAGCACCGAATTTAAATTTTTAAACTGTTCCTTCTATATGTCAATGTATAATTTTAATTTTGGCCTGTATCAACTTTTATATCTTGTTCGTCTGCATGCCATTATCTGTAAGGGACAAAGCATATCAAGTTGCTAAGGAATCATGATAAATTTCATATGCTCTAGACTAGACAAAATTTCTCATTTAAAGCTTTGAAACGGAGTAGATTAGAAAATCTTTAATGGACTAAATACTTAACTAAATAAGTGATTTTAGTGGAGTGTTATGGAAGGCCAACTGTTGCATAGTATCAACCGACTTAGTGGCGTCTTTTTTAATGGACCATGCGATAGACTTTGTTTTTCAACTTCCCACTTAAGTGTTTATTTTTAGAAATCCGAAACGTATGTAGTAAATGATTTAGTGTTTTATTTGTTACGGGGTGAAGGAGGGGGGTTAATCATAAAAATTAATAAAAACATGTTTTAAGATTATCAAAAAAGAAAAAAAAACAATCGGTAAATTATTGACAAAATTAGATTCACATAAAATTTCGTCATCTTCTTATCTTATTGAAATTTGCTATACGGAAGTTTTGAGGGCTGATAACGAATATAAAAAAGTTATTTCGGACACGTTTTGCCTTCGAGAAATCCAAGAATATGTTGAAGAGAAGGGTAGTACAATTTTTAATGTTAATAATGAGTACTTCAAAAACGAAATGTCTTCGAAAAAAATATATTAAATTCGTGATCAGCGCCTCAAAAAAAAAAAAAAACCGTATACCAAATTTTAATATAATTGGCGACGGGTCCGATTTGTAAATAGCTCTTATATTTTAGACTTATAAAATAAATAAAGAAAAGTTGCTATAACAGGCCTAAAAATAGGTCATTACGCCAATGTGACAGTTTTATTAAGTGTGTCAAAGATTTTCATATAATTTTGTATTTTTTATCAACAATTAATTATTTAATTGTATTAAATTAAAAGTAAATTTATATTAGTAAATCAGCTATATGTTTAACTAAAACAAATTCCAAGATTTAAAAAGAATTTCAAGTTTTATTTTAATTTTAGATTTAAAAAGTACGAGGGTTACTTAAAGTCTTAGTTCCCAAAGAAGACTTGATAAAAATAACACTGCAAATATTATGCATCGTTGATATCCATGGCAATAGTAAATAAAATTATTTAAAAAAGTTGTCAGTTAAAAGATAATAGTTACACAAAAAATATGATTTTGGTAATTTGTTAACTTTAATCCTTGTAATCGTTTCTTTAACATTAACTCAAAATCCTTTAAAATATTTTAAATCTTTTGATGTCTACCTAAATGCCATATAAAAAATGGCTTTAAAAAAATAAAATAGACAATAGAATTGATGTTATTTGTTTGGGACGCCCTAAAATATTATTGTTTTTCTAAAACAAAATAAAGATAAAAACCCCTCAAAAAACCCATAAAATTTTTAAATTGGCAAATAATAAAAAAAATCTACGTTTCGATAGCAAATCTACCACCGTTGTCAAGATTTTGGCGTGTACCCAAACAAATAACATCAATTAAAATAAAATATTGGGGATTCAAATTAAGGGCACAGTGTTGCAATTCGGTCAAACAGCTGATAAAAATGGGTATCTAGATTCAATTTGGCTAAGAATATTTACATAAATTACCTGGTTAGTTATTAGATTTTACGAAACATATCAGGCATCATTGTCTGACAACCTAAATAACACAAAGCAGGATAATAGTCAGTGTTTCGAGAAACTTTATATATACCTAGCGATAAAGCGTAAGTTCTTCGTTATTTAGTCTTGAACTGCAGATAAAAGCAAAACTGACTTCGCACGTTTTGCTTCAATGCTGAATTTTTAACGAAATCCATGATGGCAACCACTTAAATACTTAACATTAGTTGTAGACTAACTATTGTCTTATTTTTATTACATTCATCCCGTAAATCATAAAAATTCTTTCAAAAATAGAATATTAACTGCAACAACAGAAAGCAAAAGTTGATTTTGAAATGTCATTATGTTCTAAATTTGGAACTGCAACGTTGCCAAGTTGCTTAATTTTAGTTTTCAATAGGATTTTGCAAAATTCTTTCGAAATCGATCAGCCCCTTCTAATTTATACACTTTATATGTGTCCCAAATCCGACCTCCCTTGGAGTATTGTTCTCATATCTGGGGCATGGCTTCCCCCACAACCCTAAGCATTCTGGATTCTATTCAAAGAAGAGCTATTCGTCTCATTAATGATCCTTCACTTACAGAAAGGCTTCCCTTCCTTGCCCATCGTCGGGCTGTGGGGGATCTATCGCTGTTTTATAGGTACATCCATGGCTTCTGCTCTGAAAAATTGTCCAGTATAGTTCCTCCACTCACGGTTCCCAACAGAGAAACTCGTGGTTCCGCGAGTATGCATCCCTACACGGTCCAACTGGACAGGCCGGGAACTTCCCACTTTGTTCGTTCTTTTATCCCTAGAGTTTCTAGAATGTGGAACCTGCTGCCCGCAGAAGTCTTTCCTTCCCCCCAAATCTTCAAGTATTTAAGTCCCGTGTTAACAAACTCCCTTTTACCTCGCTTAAGGCACTCACGGTACGTTAGTATTTAGGCTTTTAGCCTTCGTGGTTTGTCCAAAGATAAAAAAACTACAAGATTTTTAAATAAAAAAAAAAATACTCAGCAATTTTTAAACGTTTAATAAATAGTTTTAAAGTGATTGTATGTACAAAAGTAGGAAAATTTGCGTCAGCTATTTAAAGTTTAAAACTAGTTTTACTATCAAAGATACAAGATTACCTAAAGAGCAAAGTTTTATAATTATACAATATAAATTTGTGCCATAAAACATTATATTATAATATTAATACTAAATGGAAAAAATTGCTTTTAATGTTTCAAAAATTATTAGAGCATTACTCTACAATTGTTTCGCCTTTCTAGGGCTTCATCAAGAGTACTTCGTATACTAAACTTAAAAAGAGAAATATTCTCTTTTAAGTTTAGTATATATTTCTCTTTTTAAGTTTAGTATACGAAGTACTCTTGATGAAGCCCTAGAAAGGCGAAACAATTGTAGATAATGCTCTAATAATTTTGAAACATTAAAAAGCAATTTTTTCTATTTGTATTAATAATTAAAAATGTTTCACAAGAAACCAACTGCGGATACAATTTAGTGTATTATATTATAAATTAAATATTAAGTATTTATTTAAAAAATATAAAACTCATTTATAAGTGAAATTTAATAAAAAACACTTTACAAATATTTAAAAAATTATATTCTAAGAAGTTGTAGGATCTTCTAACAAAAGACTAAAACGGGCCGTATTTGTGACTTAACCCTTTACATATTTTTAAAATGGGGCATTGACATATTTTTGTACATTTATTGCAAATAATCTCAAACGAAAATCATAAAAATTTCCTGGTTGTATACTTTATTTATAGATTATATCTGTTTAATTTGTAATAATAAGAATAAATAAATATTTTTGTATCAATGCAATTAATTCATAAAAAAATGTGATTAAAGTTAGGAACAAAAACATAAAATGTCATAACACAAAGGTATAACTTTACTAGTTATTACTTTTTTTTACTTTATACAGGATGATTTAAAAATCGATCACGAAACTTAAGGAGATAATTCTACTTGACAAAATAAGGGTAGAGCTTCATATATATATTTTTTAAATGTCATTTGTTTTTTGAGTTACAAGCCGTCAAAGTTCAATTTTTATTTTGGTTTTCGCCATATTGCATTTATTTTTTAACCAATTCAGTTGATATTTGGCACACAAATCGAGCTTTGCAGATTCTAAATTTTTAAGACAAAAGTACTTTTTTAAATACCGTCAAAGGGCACTTTACCTAAAACTTAAAATTCTGTCAAAATAAAAAGTTATGATGTAAATAACTTTTAAGTTTTAGGTAAAGTGCCTTCTGGCAGTATTTTAAAAAAGTACTTTTGTCTTAAAATTTTAGAATCTGCAATGCTCGATTTGTGTGCCAAATATCAACTAGATTGGTTAAAAATAAATGCAATATGGCGAAAAACTAAAATAAAATTGAACTTTGACGACTTGTAACTGAAAACAAATGACATTTTGAAAAAAATTATTTGAAGGTTTTCCCTTATTTTGTCAAGTAGAATCATCTCCTTATGTTTCGTAATCGATTTTGAATCACCCTGTATATACATTTTTTAATAAACTGCAAAAAAATAAGGTGCTTTAAAAATCCCGTCAAACGACATGTCACATTACAAAGAAAATAGAAAAAATCCATTTTTTCAGTACTAATTTTTAGATTCCCTGTAAAAATTTTAATAATAAAAAATTAAAAGAAACAATCATAGCTCCGTTTATTCCGAGTTAGATGACCCTATACCCATGCATTTTCTAAGATTTGTTTATAAGCCTATTTAAAACTATAATTGGCAAATAGGTACCCAACTTTAAGACAGTCAAAAATCTAGTTTGTCTTTAGAGAAGATCTGTTCACACAACATACAAAGATATACTTTCTGCATTGGGTTTCAAAACTTTTTCTTTTTCTTGTTGCTCAAGCAAAATTTAAATCTTAATGTGAAAATAATAATTTTCACCAAGTTTAATCTCCTAATATTAATTTTAAGTACCTACCATTTAATTTTAAAGTTTAGGTTAGGTTTGGTTAAGCCTCGTTTTCCTGGTGATAGTTGCTATCATGATAGTGACTGTCACATGAACTATCGTGAACTATCACCATGTAAATAACCCAATAGTAGCTATCATGCTGTCGTGATAGTACTTTCTAGATAGTACGGCGTAACTTTCATAATAAAGGTTGTCATATGTTTATTAATTGCACGTGATACGTAATTTTTACAATCAATCTAGAACAAATTATCGGCAAAACTCCAAAGAAGGTAAAATAAGCCGTTGGCAATTTAACATAATATTTTTGGAAGTATATGAAAGGTTTTTATGTTTATGGAAAAAAGTTCTTCCGATTTTAAAAACAGAGCGAAAGAGGGACCATGCTAAGGAATTTCTGCTACCCTTACTAAGACTTTCTACATTAATAATAAATATTAATGTATTATTATTATTACATTGGTTACTATCGTGATAGTTCTTATACTTTATATATATATATATATATATATATATATATATATATATATATATATATATATATGTAATAAAGAAGGATGGTAGTCGTGACCGGCTAGTTAAGAAAAAATATCCTAAGTTTAGTGGGGATGCGGTCCTGTTTACGGCCTAGGTTAAGTAAAACACTTTTTCATTTGTCAAGCTTTTCGAGATATATTCAACTCTTCTCAAGACATCTACAATAATTTAAAAGAACAAAAAAACATTAGTGGTTTTTAGGACTAATTATGATTTCTCTCAACGAATCGGTTTTCTAATAGAAACAGGAAATTCTTGTCTGAATCGGACTCATCTCCGCTCACACAGACTATTTTAATGGTTTCGCTTAATTGTATTTGTTACATTTGATGTGTGAAACTCTCTCGAATTAATTCTAGTTCTCCATTTTGTGGAATTATTGAAGAAAAAGAAAAATAAAAAAACTTACACGACTTGAAAAAGAAACGGTAAAAGGAACGAATGTTTTTGATTTAAATTTTAAGGAGACAAGAAAAGATTGTCAGGTGGGAGAGAAAGCGAAGTCTATTGTGTTCCATTTCAAACCACATGTCGCACCAACGTCAACCGGATCAGTTGAAAGTATCTTCATATATATATATATATATATATATGTATATATATTAATACGTGTAGACACCCCAATTTCATAATAGGACTATCAAGGCTACTATCATGAGAGTACTTACAAAGAGTACTATCACCGTGAAAACGAGGCTTTAGTACACGTTAGTGCATGTAGAAAAGTGTTTCTTTGTTTCAAATTTCTAATGCTTAGCCACTTTTTACCATATCGTGAATCGTTCTGATGGACCCTAAGACATATTTTTGCTCTTTAAAATTGTTTTAATATTTGTTCTGTAACTTGAAAAATTATATTTTGTTCAAAAAATAGGAAAAAGAATTTATTCTTAAAATTGTATTTTGACTACTTCTACCGGCGATAAAGTGGTTAAACATTAAAAAAACACATTTTAACATGCATTTTAAATGAGAAAACTTCACATGTGAATTGTAAATACTTAAAATTATTAGTTAGAACCCAAACTTGGTGCAAATTTTTATTTATAAGTGTAGATTAGAATTTTGCTTGAGCACCGAGAAAAAAAACTTTGCGGAAATGAATCACTCTATTGTGTATACAGGGTGTTTCAAAGCAAATGCAAAATATGTTAAGAGGCGATTTCTTGTTCGAAATACAGTGTAGTTTGTTGTATAAACACAGGGTCAAAAGTTAACAATTATGGAAATATCGCTTAATGAAGATAGCTATAAAATATAGTTTTTACTTTTATCTTAAAAACTGTAGAATAATATATGTTTGTGGACAAAATACTTTATTAAAAAGACAATTTTGTGCGTATTAATACACGTTTGTAGAATCCGACTGGGTTGAAAAGACTACTTTTAATTTCTGTCGACTAATTTGAAAAATAAACTTTGTTAGGTGACCTTGATATATAAATCTGTGGATTTTTTATAGGTCGTGTATTTTTCATGAAAGTCACCAATTTCGTAAAAAAAATAATGTTAAAGATGTGTCAGGACGGAAATTTATTTTAAGAACCAAGTTGTCTAGTAACTGTCACTATATTAGGATATTTTCATATTATCTTTTTACATTAGTTTAGTAGTTAAAAAACCATAAAATTTAAGATTTTTAAATAAAAATGTATATGTATATATATATATATATATATATATATATATATATATATATATATATATATATATATATATATATATATATATATTTTATATTTTGCCATATTTTGCCATGCATACCTATGGTTGTCTTTTGGCCCTTTATTTTAAACAAAAATCAACTCCCTCTGGCTTTTGGCATTTTTACAGTACCTGGTTTTTTCTAAGAACACTTCACTAACGTAATTTTCAAAATCGAAGTACTAAGGTATCGTAAAAAAAAGTATGCTCACAATTGTAGTCTGCAGGCAATCACCGAAGACTTTGTTATAAAAGAACATGATTAAACAATATACCCCATTTAAAAAAATATGTTTTCTTGTGTACACAAAATGTGTTATTATCCAAACGAACTTTTACTTTAACAAAGAAAATTATAAAATAGATTTCCACAGTATGTCTGTTTTCCATCAATATAACTTTGCAAGGGTTTTTAAATATAATTTGCTTTTGTTCTTGAAAGCTCGTAGGCTTTACAAAATCAACATAACATGGCACAATAATAAAATAAAACAATAAATATAAACAACCATTATAAACTTATCTTTTTGGGATGTGGTATATTTTATGCTTATTAATGTATTTTAAATATGTTATATATGTATCAGTTACACGTAGATTATATCAATTATAGTCTAGGGACAGATTTTAAGAATTTATTGGTTAAGAACTGGCAAACATTCTTGGAAAAAACATTTAGTTTATTATTCGCAGCGGATAAAATGAAACTTCGTTTATATAATTTTCAAACTATATCAGCAATTATTTCTATTATACGTTCACTTGAATCAACGTACACATTTAAGAACACTTAATAAAATAAATAAATTATCATCTTTTACACCTTGGTAAAGATTGACATAGTCTTAACAATGCGCAATCTAACCACAATAGCAAGGGAATCTACAATACGCCACAACTGCTCTGGTCTATACAGGGTGTCCAGTAATTAATGGTAACATAAAAAAACACATATTTCTTATACCAAAATATTAAGAATTGATCAAACATGTTAGATACATACCAATAGTTAGAAACATAGTGCCAAAATTACTAAAAATATATTTTATCAATGTTTACACATTTCCGAATATTGTAATAAAACTCGGTATTTTCTGGCATAAGAAAGTCAGATCCGATGTGAAAAATTATATCACATTTTTAAATTTTATGTGTTAACCAGAAACCACTATTTAAAATGGCATTTTAAGAAATTTATTATTGTTACTGGGGGGTATCAAAATTTTTATAAAACTGATTGTGGAGTTATCAAAAATTAAATATTTTAAAATTTGCTTTAATCTGTTTCCATCAAACCACACAACACAATTTTTCATTGTAAAAAATGTGATCTAAGTCGTCTTTGCCAAGTTATGGAAGCATAATTACAAATGTATTTTAAATAAATTTTCCTAATGACATTTTACTTTATTAGCTTGGGCTATGTATGTATGTATGTGTAATGGAATCTAAGCTTAATTTTCACCAACTTCCAACGATTCGATTTCTTTGAAACTTTGCACACGTATCAAGGACTCCATGACAATGCAATAATCTGCAAACAGTATCCCGTTATCCTGATTAGGATCGCCAGGATAAATAAATTCCTTTATAGATTTTCTGTAGGTGAGTAACAGAAAGTGCTAGTGCGCGATCTGCGCATGCGTGCAGTTTCGGACGTACTCTCAGCATAAGGCTGACAGAAACTTGTTCCGGAGTAGTTGCGTTCTGAAACCCCATGCAACAGTGAAGCTTTAAATGAAATGATTAGATTACGAAATAGTTCGTGAAACATTTCAATATCACATGTCCGCAGAAAACTAATTGATATATCGAACTTAAAAATGAAAAATAAATAATAGTTTAAAAAACTAAAAAACACGCTTTTATATGCAACCGAACTAAAAATTAGAAAATAATTTTCGTTACAATGAGTTTGTATTACAGTAATAAAAGGTCAAACAATGAATCATAATTATATACCTCAAAATAGAATTATAATAAATTTTAAGATAATAACAGAATAATTCACTTCAGAATAAAAGCGTGGGGTGCTTAATATATTAAATGTTATAATTATTTCATTTGTAAATATCTATGAGGGAAAAGTTATGAAAAAATAGTAAAAATGCACCCCACGCTTTTTACTCTGAAGTGAATTATTCTGTTATTATCTTAAATTTTATTATAATTCTATTTTGAGGTATATAATTATGATTCATTGTTTGACCTTTATTACTGTAATACAAACTCTTTGTAATGAAAAATTATTTTCTAATTTTTAGTTCGGTTGCATATAAAAGCGTGTTTTTTAGTTTTTTAAACTATTATTTATTTTCAAGCAAAACTTTTTATGAAGAATTACTTTTTGAAATATGAAAACTTTGGTCCGTTTCTCCTCTTGTGTTTACACCCATCCGTGGACAGTTAGTATATTCTTTAACATTGATACCCTGTGTCTTTTTTACATATTTTGGTCTAAACAAGGTGCAGTTTTGCTGTGTACCATTAATTATTGGACCCGCTGTGTTTAAATAAAATACTAAAAACAAATTATTTCAGCCTTTTTAATAGTATCACTTAAACTTCTACGATACACATTTCTTTGGTAATTGCTCTTTTTGGAAACAAATTTTGTTTGCTGTATACAGGGTGGCCCACCATATTCGACACGGTCTGTAGCTGGATAACCATGGGGTTTTTAAAAAAGTAAATACTGAAACATATACAGATCGGATAAGGCCACAGTATAAAATTATTTTACTCTATACAGGATGTCTCAAAAAGTGTGACGTATCAAAGTTATATTTTTTTAAATGGAACACCTTATATTTTATGATGGTTTTAGATTCTACATAAAAAACTAATTCAAGTTTGTTTATAGTACCAAGTGTCTAATTTTATTCGTTTTTGTGATATTTTATTTTTTTCAAAATTCAGGGGTGCAATTAAATTACTTTTATTTTTAACAATATAAACTCCTTAAACTTTGAAATTTGTTATAAGATTAGGAAAAGTCTGCCTTATCATATGTAGGTCATATCGAGATCATAGATTATACAGGGTGATCAAAAAATAATTTCAATTTTTTAGAAAGTCAAATAGCAATATCTCTCTTATTTTAAATGGAACACCCTGTACTTTTTACACCACATGATGACAAATCAAATGCTTTTTCAAATGGTGTATAGGTTGCCTATACCTATCTTTTATACTTTTTAAGTAAATTCCGTTTTAACATATTTTTATTCCAAATGTCTATTTAAATGTAAGTAGGCTGTGATATAGCTATGCCTATTTACTAAGCCGTTATTGCAAAATGTAAATTTGTTGGAAAAAAGCACAAAATTAAAAGATTTTGTATTATCTGCCACTATTTTTAAAATTCACAGAAAAAAATTCATAAGTTGCTTATAATGCTACTTTTATTAACACTTATTTCAGCTGAATGTGGTAATGATAAAACTTGTGTCTGGTAAGTCATGACGACATTCTAGGACCTATAACTCGTTTCTTCAATTATCCATAATCACTGTGTCAAATTCTTTAAAGCAACTATCAAGGTTATCAGATGGTTTCTCCTGGAATATTTTTCAGGATTAACTCTAAACTAAAGTAAACCATTTTTTTCACATCCTACCAGTATTATATCTATCTTGTTGTTGTAGAAGAAGGGTTTTTATTTAAAATCATTAAAATTTCTTTTAAACTGACTAAAAACACTAATAATCAATAAATGGTCGTTGTTTATTTTCTTAAGATAAATATTCATGGCTGCTATGTCACAGCCACACTTTAATATTTGGAACTAAAAATTTGTAAACACAGAGTTTACCAAAAAGCACAAAAGATAGGTATAGGCAACCTATGCATCATTTGAAAGAGTATTTTATTTTGTCATCATGTGACGTAAAAAATACAAGGTGTTCGATTTAAAATAAGAGAGATATGGCCATTTGATTTTCTGAAAAATTGAAATTATTTTTTGATTACCCTGTATAATATTTGATCTTGATTTGACCTACGTATGATATGGCAGACTTTTTCTAATCTTGTTACACATTTTAAAGTTTAAAGTGTTAAAAGAGTTAAAGTAAAATCAATTTATTTTTACCTCTGCATTTTTCAAAAAAATCAAATATCACAAAAACGAATAAAATTAGACACATAGTACTATAAACAAACTTTAGTTATTTTTTTATGTAAAATCTAAAACCGTCATAAAATATAGGGTGTTCCATTTAAAAAAATATAACTTTGATACGTCACACTTCTTGTGACACCCTGTAGTAGAGTAAAATAATTTTATACTGTGGTCTTATCCGACCTGTATATGTTCCAGTATTTACTTTTAAAAACACCATGGTTATCCAGCTACAGACCGTGTCGAATGTGAGTGGGCCACCCTGTATTTTGAACTTAATAACCTTTTATGGTCTATTTATTTGGGTAGACAATTAACCTAATAACTTAGCATTTTTTTCGTGTAGGCCTCTTTTTTGAAGGTCTTGGCTCCCAAAAAGCTATAAAATTTAAGTTCCTAGGACATATTAACTTTAGTATAGATTTTTTAAGCAGTCAAAATTCAAGCTTTAAGCTTAATTTACAGATAACCGAAGCATTTACCTAAGGTTAAGTTGAATTATTTTATTTCCAAAACTTCTAGACCTTTCCTAAAGATTATTATTTTGAATAAAAACTTCTGAAACATATTTTATTTAAATTAGTAGGTTACTACACATAAATATAATCAACCAATGGGTAATTTTTGTTAAAAACCTGATTATGCTCTTTTAGAAGAGAAACTCCTATTTGTAAATAATAAAAAAGTGATTGTCTGCCTAGAACTATTTTTAGAAGAAGTACCACAAAACTACTAAAAAATTGGTAATTACTTAAATAAAATAAAATTCACCTATTAAGAACATTATCTATCAAATTATTAATTACTGCAAGCCTAAATATGTAATACTTTAAAAAATAAATTTGATAGCATTTAATGGATTTTCTCTTAGTCGCTTTTGATTTTCAAGGACGTTACAAAGAGAATAAATTTTAAGCTTCTTAGCAAATACGATTATAAATTTTATGACGAAATATCAATTCCATGATTAGTTTATTTTGATTAATTATACGTTAGATCATGATGCAGCGTTTACAATAGAATCACAATTATAAGCCATAAAAATATTTGTACCATTAACTGTTTGAAACACACAATGTCGTTAACTACCCAGCCAATTTAATACTTTTTAACATTAAGTTATTTTTATTTAGTTTTTAGTAATTTTATTACGCTTGTCTAATATAAGTCTTGCAAAAAAATCCTTTTTTATTAATAAAAATATATGCAGACACCTTCAATCATGTAAGCGTCACATTTAAGAATAACCCCCATCTGGCATAAACACATTTTTCCTGACTTCACCATTTTTTTTCGGTTTGATTCGCTGGACAAAATGCATAATTATTTTTTCTTGTTTGGAACCCTAAAGGTGTGTTATGTTTTATTTGTTTTCTAGAAGATTAAATTTAAACAAAATATTATTTGGCTTTTCTCCAGAATAAAATTAAAAAGTTTATTTAACATTTTAAGAAAATTAAAACTTTGTACATTATGAAGAACTATTCTGCTCTTACACAATATAATAAAAGTTATGATTAAAAGAAATAAAATAATGAAATATTCAATATTAAGTTACTTACAATACAAAGGTTTCAATCTATAAACAAAGGTTCATTGGCACTCAGTTGAAATAATTTCAATGCAATAAAATAAAATCTTAACAAGGCGCCAGACGAGAACTGGGCCAATGATTGCGTCTCAAAAATGTGTTAAATGGTTTACCAAAAAATGTGGTAAACAGTTTACCTAAAACTTACTTAAAAACTCGTTAGAAAACTGAAAAAAAAAAATATTTTGTTTAAATTTAATCTCCCAGAAAACAAATAAAACATAAAATACTTTATCATATGGCTAAACATTTTTTCCTATTCTTTTTATCTGGTTAAGATACCTAATAGGTGTATCTTTTACCAGTTAATTTTTCAAAAGTAATGTCAAAACTTTAAAGTGTCTATCAGACATTTCATTTTTAATTCTTTTTTCAGTTTTCTAACGAGTTTATTAGTGAGTTTTTAGGTTAACTGTTTACCACATTTTTGGTAAACTATTTACTACATTTTTGAGACGCAACCATTGACCCAGTTCTCGTCTGGCGTCTTGTTAAGATTTTATTTTATTGCATTAAAATTATTTCAACCGAGTGCCAATGAACCTTTGTTTATAGATTGAAACCTTTGTATTGTAAGTAACTTAATATTGAATATTTCATTATTTTTTTCTTTTAAAGCAATAATAACTTTTATTATATTGTGTAAGTAGCAGAATAGTTCTTGATAATGTGCAAAATTTTAATTTTCTTAAAGTGTTAAATAAACTTTTTAATTTATTCTGGAGAAAAGCCAAATAATATTTTGTTTAAACCTAAAGGTGTGCATATAATTTGATAATATAGACATATTCATTTCCAGTTTTCACGTGCACTGTAATACCAGTAGCCAAATGCGAATTTGAATGGAGCTCATGTGTAAAGACTCCCCAAGCAGCAAGCTGACGTCATTATGACGTCATTTTTGATCATAGGACGACATCAGACCAAAATTATGACGTCATTTGAGGACGTGCTTTTTGACGTCGTTAGTGACGTCTTTTCGACGTCAGTTTTCGTCATACTAGCTCATAAATCTAATGACGTCATGTTTAGAAAACCCGACAAAAAAAATTTGTGACATTATGATTTGTGTCAAATCAACCGAAATATCATATGCCAGAAAAATAAGACTAATAATTTTACAAAATTGAAATAGAAAAAAGCTCACCGATAGATGGCGTAATGGACAATAAACCACTACGTTTATTCCAGCATATTCGCTTTTTATCGCTTACGCCGACCCATTATAACAATCTTGTCTATGCCGACAAGACCAAAATAGTTCGAGGCCGGTCTGCAGTTGGTGACTTCCAACTAGCTTAGGAGAATATCTTCAGGCTAGTGTAAAAATCTGCATCTCCAGGTTGGACAGTGTCTCGAGAGATGCGACCTTGCGATGCAAGGAAATTGCAAGCAATAAGGAGTTTTTTCCTATTTTAATTTTTAAATAAAATATCGTATTATTTTAGCGTTAAAAAAACATATGTGTCAATTTTTCGTCATCTTCAAGACGTCATTATGACGTGATTAACGAACGTCTTTTGGTGCCTGTGACTTAGGGAGTTCAATTTAACGTCATTTGTCGTCATCCTGAGTCTTTGCTGACCGAATGTGACCAAAAATGACTAAAGAGACGTAAATAAGACGTCAGCTTGCTGCTTGGATCTTAAATCAGTATCGGTCTTATTGTATTACCATAGTTCCGTTATTGTACAGAGTATAGGTGGGGGTCACAATTTGTTCTGGTAACAGTTTTTTCAATTTCCTAATTTAAACCAAGACTAATACACACTTTACAAATCCACTCAATGATCCTCTTTCAACCTTTAGGATACCAAACAAAAGAAATAATTATGCATTTTTGTTGAGGTGACTAATAAAGAAAATAAAAAGGGCCAGGTTAGGTAAATTTTATTAGCTTCCAAACCAGCATAAACCATCTATAGCCAATGCAATACCTAACTAAATGCAATTTAAAGTTACCAATATTTTTTCCCATGAGCTAATTCCCAAATATGCTTACTTAAACAAAAATTTATAAATAACACAGAACAGTTTAAATTTCTTTATAACTAATAGCAATAAATATTTTTGCGGCTCTTACAAAGATCGATTGTTTAATTTCTAGAGATGCTGAAGTGAAAAATAAACAACGGTCGCCTGGCCCTCGTCTACATTTTTCGCTAAGTAATACATTTTTTAGAGCATTATTTTTAGCGTCTATATTTTAATTTTAGTAAACCCATGTGTGGTGTGTAATATGCACCTATTATAGTGATTATAGTGGAGTGGTGAGAAGTCAGACATTTTTTTTTTTAAATATAGTATTCTAGTCGTGTGCATCCTGTTTAATTTTAAAAGGGTAAATTTTATAACCATCAATGTTAACCGTTTTTTAAAGTAAAACAAACTTAAATTAATTAAGTCCAGACGCCAAAAAAGTTACTAATTTTATTCTATGTTGAATTTAACATAGTTTTTAATTTTATAGATTTTTAATTTTCTATTTGAAGTGTTTAAGTTTCATTTCTGTGAAGATAAAGCATGCAATAAGCCCTTTAATTGTTGTTTCTCTTTAAATATATATTTATTATTATCAATTTAAATTAAAACCAACCAAAAAATAAAATAATTAATAAAAACAGCTTGTTGTTTTCTATTTTAAATTAGCTAAGCTCGCAATTAAAGGCTTTGGTTGGATTGTAAATGTTAAAAATCTATTATTTGGTAAACAATATTTTTTTAGTTAAATTCAATTCAATTTACAAAATTACTCTTCTACATTTTCTACAACAATTAAAATTTATAAATAATAGAAACAGTTTTTTCCTTAAACTATTTGTTTTGCTTTAACCAAACAAAACTAATTAAAGAAACATAAAACATTGACCAACTGAAACACTGAGCCAGGAGAATTTTGTTTTATGATGGATAAAGAAAAATAGTGTGTTTTCCATTAGTCTAGTCAACAAGTTCAAAAGAAAAAATATGTGCGATAGCGCATTCGATTCGTAATAACGTCTAAAAATGTTTTTTACAAATTAAAAAGTGCGATTATTATATTAGCAAAATAGGAAAAAATAAAAAAAAGTTTTTAGTTATTAGAGACATTTTGCAACTCTTAAAATAACAGACGTTTTTAGCCTCCTTATGGTTATCATTATTAAACATAACGATTACGGCAGCAGTTTAAGACAGAGATTTTGCAACCTCTTTTAAGAAATTTATCTTGCGTCTGCGCTTTCGACACATAACCTTATTTTTGCCTGTGGTTTACCGATTTTAAAGTTAACGAAAATCAGGTATTTATATTTTTCATAAGATATAAATTGATATTTAAATATATGCAAACACTTCACCGTTGATTTCGTTTTTTAAAGTAGATGCAAACAATACAGTATAAAAAAAAATAACACAAAAGCAAGGTTAAGTTTGGTAGTAGAATAAAAAAAATGGCACACCTGCCAGATTGTAACATCTAAATTAATTACTGATTTAGAATATCCGTAAAAGTGCAAGTCCGTTTGAATTACTAACACTATTTGATTTTTCATTATTGCTACAGATTTTTCGCTAATTACAGCCTTTGTATAAATGATATTTTAATTAATACGGCAAAAAATTTTAACCTTTTAAATAATTGATATTAAAATTTCTCACAATCCGGCAACCACGCAGTTTAACAATAACGATAACGATAACGATAAGCTGCTTCGGTATTCATTCGTAATTAAAGGAGTCCGGTATGGTTAATAACGATAACGGATCATGTTTGCCGTTACTGCGCCCAGTTTCAGAATAAAGTTAACCACAACGGAATTACAAAATAAAGGGTGCAAATGTCTCCTATTAACTTAAGAATTAGTATTTTTAAGTTTTTCAAAAAGAGATTTTAAAAGAAAAAAATTGCTCCAATAAAACTGTCCCCCAACTCACGGAACTCTCCTCACTCTCAAAGGTTCTTAGTACGCAAGTAGTCTACTAGGAACCTTTTGAGGATCTCATTCCTCGCGCTGGCGAAACGTCAACAACGAAACAAAATGTAGAACAACGGCCGAATAGCCCAAAAACTTAAGTTTAGCTGAAGATGGCCGATAGCCTTTAGACAGTATATATATATATTTTGCTTAAAATAATGAAAAATTAGTTGTAATCTTTTGTTGTACCCAGAAAAATGTTAGAGTAATTTTCTTATTTTTGAAGATGGGACAGATACTCACGAGTAACTTAAATAATATGAATTGCACAAATAAATTTTTAATAGAAAGGGGATTATAACTTGTTTGTTTAATCATTTTAAGGCAAAAAAATCGACTAACATATTAATTTTTAAAAGTTATTACAGATAGTCCATTATTATGCCATATTTTTATTGTTATTTCTCATAAAGGGACTTAAACGATTTCGTTTCTAAACATGATTAAAAACAATAATAATAAACTAGTACTGCTAAGAGTAAAACTAAATATACTGGGTATTTTAGAACCATGGGAACAAACTTCTAGGGGTTATGCAGTGCAACACAGTAAAAACATTTAAGTATAGGGACCACGGCCCTACGGCCCAAAGTCGCATTAAAATTTAAAAAGACGATAAATTGCCAAATATGTTTTAATGCATTTTAACTTTTGCCTTTTGTTTATGATATCATGACAAAATTAATAAACAAAAAAACAACAAATACATATAATAATACATTTTTTTAAACATTGTTTTCTTCTGTGCACTGAATAACCCCTAGAAGTTTGATCCCATAGTTATTAAACACCCTGTACGTTTTTGTATGTTTTCCATTCATCCTAAATTAAAAAAAAAAACACTCCTGCGCAGTTCTTTCAGCTGGTCCTTATAATTATAGAAACTTTTGTTCGCGGGTCTAGTAATGAACTGATTCTGAACCAAAACCGAACTGGTTTAGAATTGTTTTAAAAGCGCATGTCTAGTTATTTATTAGTTCGGAATTTTTATTTACCGCGAAGGATTTTTCATACAGCCGAGGATGTATTCTAACCTAGCCTTTGGTTAGGATTTTTCATGGTTAAATTGGATACTACACAAAAAAAAAATTAAATTCAAACAAAAAGGTAATTGTTATACTGTCGAAAGCCACTCGAGGTGGCTCGGCGGAAGACGAGGGATTCCCTGCCTCCTCTCGTTTTTCACATAAGTATGTGTATTTAACTAAAGATAAAATTCAAACAACAAGAAATGGTAAAATCCTGTAATGTTGTCTATATTTTTTAATTAAATCTTTATTTATTTTATTGCATACATACATTCATACGGAATACAATTAAAAATCCTTTGTTTATATACGCTCAGAATCACAAAAATATAAAAAAAATATTCAACAGGTATATTAACCCGCATAAAAAGTGGCAGAAACAAATAAACTGTAATACAACGGTTTATTTCTGAACCACAAAAACAGAAAACAGCTGACCATGTCGACAATGCGCATGAAATTCCGAACTGAACTTTTAGTTCCAACAAAATCCCAGGACTGCTAATCAGGTCAACCGGTAACGAACTGATTCTATTGTAACCCACGAACACAGAACTGTTACTAAAAATTCAGGATTTTACTAACCGCGAACGCTGCTTTTTCACTGCGCATGCGAATAGTCCCAGAACCGGTTCAGAATCAAACACGCGAACAAAGCTATAATGTATAAAGCTAAACATTTAAATACTATCTTATTTTTATTCTATTACATAATTACAGTAAATATTTGTAAAAGTATTTACACAAATACACTGAAACGGTTTAAAAATCACAGTGCATTTTGAAAAATAGGTGCTTTACCAGTAATTGTAAATGTAAATACATCAATATCTTTGTAAATGGGGAATGCACGATGGATATGCTAAAATCTTAACAATATTTGGGAATATTCCAAGATTATACAACAAATAACATTTATGAAAAACAGTTAAACAAAGTAACTTTAATTCAACATCTAGTACTTAAATTAGTTATTTGATTTTCAAAGACAATATAGATTTTTTAAAATACATTTTCAATATCGTAATATTTGCCTCATAACTTTTTGAAAAGTGCAATAAAGGTGATTACAACAAAACAAACCAATTGTTTGAAAGAAATAACCAACAAATAAACAATATTATGTATTTTTTTGAGTAATTTTCTAGAAACCTGGGCAACTCGATTTTGACAACAACTCCGGTACGACGGGGGTTTTTGAGGCGTGATCACGAGTCAGGAAAATTTTTTTGGCGGAAACGTCTCGTTCTTACGATATTCGGCATCAGACTTGAATTTTTGGCGGAATCCTATTTTACGATGTTCGCTTCTTTTTGCACACGATGTCATCGATTCAGAGCTTGAAGTGGCACAGCAATATTTGACTCACCTTTTATAACCCCGTTCCCCTACGTATCTTACATTATATTCTTGCATTTAAAAACTGCAGTGGCTACACATTATTTGAATCATTTCAATCCCAGTGTGCCATGAAGCCCCGTGTGTACGTATGATTGCCGCATTTGTGCATTAAGATTGTAGCCATACTTTGCAATCATTTCAATGCAAGTGTGCCATGAAGCCCTACGTGCATATGATTGCCCGCAGTTCTATCAAAGGTAAAAGCCACACATTGTGTGACACTGCAGCTTTAATATCAAGAACTGTGCGCAAACGGGGTTTTGAAGGTAGTGAATCAAATGTAGCTGACGCTTACAACTAAATCGAACTTTGATGCACGCGATATGGGGGAACATAGACGTTTCTAAGCCTAGTTTAAATCTTGCAGACTTCGATGATGAATCAGCGCCCGAACAAAACGCCTGTGCCAAAAAATCTTTCAGACTCGTTAATCAGCCACCCACGCCTGCCTGTTCTTGGTAAATCCAGGTTACCACAATTACTAAGCACCCTTTTTAATAAAGACATTTGTAGAAATGGCCTAATAAAAATATTAATAGTGTACAGGGTGCTTCAAAAATAATCTATGTTAAAAATAAAGGTTATTTGCGTTAAAAACATGAGGTCAAGGGTAAACCATTGAGGAGGTATCGCAAAAGAAGTCTTTGTTTTAAAACCTTAAAACAAAGAAAAATATATTGTCGAAAATATCAGGTAATGTCAAATTAAAAATATAACAAACCCTTAATTGGTAACAGTCAATAAATAGATTTTTAGATTAAAATTCATTTTCTTGACCTGACACGTTATGATTTATATTTTATTTTTCTATTTAAAATTGGTAAGTTTAATGGAAAAAGAAATACAGGAGTTAAAAAAATCTTAATTAATCAGGCTATTTAAATTTGTATTTTTAGGTGTCACTTCTTAAGTCTCTCGTTAAATTTGGTTTGCATGAACCATACAGGTAGTCCATTCCAAGCACCTTCATTATTATAAAAAAGTGCAAAAATATTTAGAAAGTGTATTTTTATAATAGCAGTATTTTTGTTGAATTTCATTATTCTAGCTGTTTTCGTTTTTAAGAGATAAAAATAAAAACATAATATTTATGCCACTGTTGATTTTTGACCTCATATTTTAAACCCTTGATTTTAATTAAGAAAACACCTTGTAAAATTTTTGCATTTGTTTACAAACACCTTGTATGTGGCATGCGTTAGATAATACCTTTCAATACCAAGTGGTTGTGTACCAAATTTTAATTAATTTAAATAAAAAATACAAATATAAACCAAAGATATTTTTAAAACTCGATATTTAGAATTTTTTTATTCACTTATGGTTTCACACCCCTAGGAAGCATTTATTTTTAAGCATCCTGTATATTTTATTATAAACATATTACCGAGAAAAAAACTGTTTACAAACAATCTTCTAGTAACGTCTCCAACTGCCTTTTTACGCAGTAGATAAATATATATTAAAAATATTTACATGGCTTTTCTTATTATAAAAATTAAAAATTTAAATAAAAATATTTTTTAAAATTAAGAGAAAAACAAAAATGGTATTTTCAAAATAAAAATAGAAATTTGTATTCAAGTTTTTTAGAAATTGTTTTGATTTTTAAAGATTTTAATAAATTTTTTTCTCTCACAAAACTAAAAATAAAAAAGTGAAACTTTTAAAGCAAGAATTTACTACATTGCCTTATCAGATATTAATATGGATTCATTATTTAGAAGACACAACACTTGAACTGCGCTTGCCTTTCAAGTTTGACTTTTAGTAAAGTTATTTGTTAAATAATTAACGAGCAGTCTAGTTTAGCTGGTCTTTTTAACAGATAAGAAACGTCTTTGCTTTTATTTCTTTATAATTTTAAAAATACCTAGTTTAAACATAATTTTTTGAAACATTTTTAAAAATTAAACTTAAAAATTAAAAAAATAAAGTGTTCTAAGAAGCACGGTTATACAGAAATCAGCATAATTGTTAAACCAAAGAAAAAACTTTTTAGTTTTTATTTTTTAATTCTTTTTATTATAAAAATCTCTGCATATACCTAAACTCAAAAAAACTAATCAAATTTTAAATACACTCGAAAAAAGGTAAAGAATTTATAAATTTAGCATCAAAGAAAACTACCTTTATTTTTAAACCTAGAACCAAATATTATTTGCATAACTGGTATGTACTAAAAAGTTATGTTATGTTTAAAAAAAAGTCTCCTATTTAAAAATCGAAAATGAAACATATTTTAGCAACTTCCCTTTAGATCAAACTTTAAATACATTTAGATCACTTAAAATAACTAACGGTTAATTTTGCTTCTTTTTGGTTTAATTAGGCGATTTGCTCAAAATGGAAGAAATTCCACAAAATATAAGAGAAAAGGCCATAAAGCGACCGAAAATCTTTTAGCCAGTTAAATCAAGGCAACAGTATGATCGGGAGTATGGCATATTTGGTATTTGGAAAGATGCGAACGCAATTCTTCAAATAACCGAAACCGTTTTAATGGCATATTTTCAGGAACTGGTAAGTTATTGATTTTATTTTAATACATATGTTTAACAAACTTTATTATTTTTAGTCGGAAAATACAGTCCGAACTCTCTCTGGACCAAGTATTCCACCCTAAGGTCTACGTTGATGGTCTATGAAAATATAGACATTTCGCAATACCATCGTCATCTATATCTTTTTAAAAGTTAAGTCGAAAGGATACGTCCCGGAAGAAGTCTAAGTTTTGGACGGAGAAACAAATATTAAAATTTATTAAGAAGGCTCCTGATAATATCTACTTGGTACACAAAGTCATATTGGTAATGGGTGTTTTTGGAGGTTTAAGACGAGATGAGTTGGTCAAAATGACTATTGATGACATTGAAGATAGAGGAACAGTCTTGGTTATAAAGGTAATGGACTGTTCTTCTATACAAAATAGTGTTGTAATCTTCGTGATGCGCGATATTTTATTTAATTTAAAATAATTTATTATCTCACTAACTTAGAATATTAAAAAAAAAAAAATTTCACGTTTAGTCATTGTGTGTCCTTAGCAAATAATTTCCCAAACCTGTATTTTCATGTATTCATTTTGTGGTTAGATTAATCGTTAAATAGTGTTTTTAAACTCAAAATTTGTGGAGTGAAGGCTTTAACTATAAGACAAAAACGAGTAGTTATTTTTAAATTTAGCTCAATTGAACAAAAAAAAAAAAAATCAGTTGTCTGCAAAGTGGGTTTACTGACAATAATTGAACGTGACAATGCATAAAAATACTGATGGAATGATTGCATTTTTCAAAAGAAAATTAAACAATTTACACCACGTTCACTGTTCACTGCACTTCCTACTTGACGAAAACATGTAAATGTATTATTGTATAGCAGCGCATATACGTATATATAAGTAGGAAAGAAACAGATGTCGAACGCGGAGGCCGAATATGCCTCTTCCGCGCTATCGCTTGCACTTCAAGCTTTAAATGGAATGCCGCATGAGTCATGTTTTTTGTGCGTGCAGCCGGTTCCATCGAATTATAAAACGTTATCACGTCAAAAAACAAAAAGTAACGTTTGATATTTTACGTGATTTAAATGTATTAACATACTTTAAAAGAAATCATGCTCGAATTTTTTAACAAATAATAAATACAATATTTGTTATATGAATCAACAATTATGGCAGTAGCTGTATATCTAGGTTTTTTAAGTATAATAAATAAGTTACAAATCAACATCTAAAAGTGTTATAAAAAATGAATGCTTTTATACATTTTTGCACAGTTTTGCCCTTATTTTTTTTAGAATTTCTAATACTAAATTAAAAACTTAACAATATCTCAACAACAGCAAGAAAATTATTACCATATTATAATAATAGGAATATAATAAAATTTATACTTTATTTACCTTTATTTAATTTTTTAAAAAGCTTGATTTTAATAATATTGCCTTTGTAGCGAAAGCTTTATTAATTTAGTTAAATTTACTAAATAGGTTCTAATAGTTAAAACATATTTACCCGTAAATAATTCGTAGCTGTGATTTGGACGAAAACTTATATTCCTTAAGCGATAGGAAAATAAATCATTTTAAATATTCCTTAATTTAAAAAGCAGACAGCCTCTTGCATAGTTAGAAATATAAGTACACTACAATCAAAACAGTTTTTATTATTTGAGTATAAAGTATGATTTAAACTTTTTATACCCAACAATTCCACCGTTATATATTACCAAATAAACTACTTGAGCCTTGCATATAATCACGTAATATATGTATATACTCTGGTCAATTTGTCGCATATTCTCTATCATCCGACAAGTCTAAATAACTTGAATATAACTATTTTAGTAATATAGATATTATTATTTTACTTCCTGACCCTTATTTAACCTTTCTTCAGTACTGCCTAGAGTTAAAGCTGTACTGCCTACCATTAGCTATTAATTCCCTTGATTCCGATGGAGTCCCAGGGCTGACACTGGCAGTGGTTGTCGTGGACAAATTTTCTCTTAGTTCTAGAGTTTTTACTTCCATTTCACATCTTTCTAAATCTTCTTCCAATATTTTTTCTAAAGGTGCCTCACCATTAAGGATTGTCATCGGAGCTGCTTTTGACAGGGGTGAGTGTACTGTTGCTAGATCTATTTCTGCTGTTTTTTATCTTCTCGCTGCTTTTCAAGATGTCTTCTGTGGTGTTTGGTGGTAAGACAACCAGTTTCGACGTCTCTTTCGAGCCTATGGCCACTTCTAGATCTAGTAAGCTGGCTTCGCACATACTCCTGGAGTTCTTGCTCCTCTTTGCGACTGACGATTTTGTTTAATCCGATGAGGAGTAGTCCAACGGCAGTGACAAATATTCCAGTCATTGTAAGCTCATTCCACCATCCCCCAGTCTTCCAGCTAAGAAGATCATCTGGCAAGAGTCCGGACCCAATTAAAAAGAGTCCAAGAACGAAGAAGCACACCCCTATATGCAGAAGACCTATTGAAGACACCGTGTAACTTTCGACCTGGTGGAAACTCTGTCTTCTTTGGGGCAGATGCTCCATACTATCCATGCTATTCGTCTTGGAAGATAGTCTTCTTTCCAAGGCTCTCTTTTGGCTTCTCTTTCTCTTCGTCTTCGTTGGCGCTTGATGGCCATGGCCGAATGCAGCCCGGCTGACCCGTGCATCTGGAATCCAGGGAACATAGTCAATGGTAGTTCTTGGGTGGTATGTGTTCAAAACTGACATGCGATTGGCACAAAACACTGCACACACAGCACTGCACTGCACTGTACACAATGTGTGTCAAGACAAGCACTCTTGGCAAAAATAAAGTCCCATGATTTTCGTGCTATCTAAAACAATCTTTGGAATATTTTTAGCTATAAATAATCTTTTAGTCTAAGAGCTGCCAGCGATCTTGACCAAGGTGCGTGATACAAAGATACAATTTTGTGAATAATTAATTTAATGATAGTTAAATAAAAAAAATAATTAATGGACGGTAATTATTTGGATACATGCCAAAAATTAAAAGTACCAAAAAACCAAAACAAAAAATTAAAACCCTTAAAAAGATAATTAAAAATCGACGTTTCGGTGGCAAGTCTGCCACCGTTGTCAAGATAAATTGAATAAAAATAATAAAATAAAAATCAACTATTATTAAGGTTTTAAATTTTAAAAATGTTTATCTTTTTTCTTAGGATATTCTGAAATCTCTTTGACATTAAATGTCAAATATGTTTGTTTGGTTATAGTGTCATAGTGACATAGATAACTGGTTGTTGGTGTATTTATTGTTTATATATACAAAAAGGTCAATAGTTAGTTAATTTTTAGTCTTCCTGAATATACTTCAGTATCGAGCAAAAGGCAACCAAGTGATATTTAAATTAACTGAAATTGATGCTACACAATTATCTTTATTTAATAATATATACGCACTTTCTTTGTTTTTACGTTTTTTAGAACAAGTTTCCTTTGCTAAAATGCTCGAAGCATCCCAGTTTATTCTATGATTGTTATCAAATACGTGTTGGCAGATTTTTGATTTATGAAATTCTGTGTTTTTAATGTATGATTTGTGTTCTTTTATGCATTTGGCTAATGGTCTACAAGTTTCACCTTAGTTAGAAATATAATATATATTATAGTTATCTGTCACCATGACACTATAACCAAACAAACATATTTGACATTTAATGTCTAAGAGATTTCAGAATATCCTAAATAAAAACAAAAATTTAAACTTTAACAATAGTTGATTTTTAATTTTATTATTTTTATTCAATTTATCTTGACAACAGTGGAAAACTTGCCATCCGAAACGTCGATTTTTAATTACCTTTTTACTTGTTTTCATTTTTTCTTTTTGGTTTTTTGGTACTTTTAATTTTTGGAGTGTACACAAATAATAACCATCCATTAAATGAATCAGCCGAACTACGGAAAATATCTTTAAAAAATTATTGACTTGAAGATTTGGGGAAGGAAAGACCTCCGCGGGCAGCAGGTTCCACAATCTAGAAACTCTAAGGATAAAAGAACGAACAAAGTGAGAGGTTCGGGGCCTGTCCAGTTGGACCGTATAGGGATGCATACGCGCGAACCACGAGTTTCTCTGTTGGGAACCGTGAGTGGAGGAACTATACTGGACAATTCTTCAGAGCAGGAAGCCATGGAAGTACCTATAAAAAAGCGATAAATACCACCACAGCCCGACGATGTAAGGCAAAGAGAGGAAGCCTTTCTGTAAGTAGAAGGATCATTAATGAGACGAATAAGCTCTTCTTTGGATAGAATCAAGAATGCTTAGGGTTGTTCGGGGGACGCCATGCCCATAGATATGAGAACAATATTCCAAGGGAGGTCGGATTTGGGACACATACAAAGTGTATAAATTAGAAGCAGGAAAAATACTTTTTAGCTCGAAAGAGAAATCCAAGCTTTTGAAGCTGCCGTGGCTATAGATTACAATGTGTTTATGCCAGTTAAGGTTGCTTTCAAATGTGACGCCCACAAGATTGAAGGTGTCTTTGCTCTGTAAAACTTGGCCGCTCATAAGTAGAGGGATGAGTGTTTGATGACTCTTTTCGCGACAAGGAACATGACTGTGTTTTGGTTGCATTAAAGTTGGTCGAGATTTTTGGCGCCCCAATCCAATATTAAATTAAGATCCGTGAGAAGAGATATCTGCATCGCTCTGCGTTTGTTTTCCAAGTCAGGTTTAGTGATGGGTTTAGGAACCTGAAAACTGGAGTGAAGGGTACTATCGTCGTGCGAAACTATGAATGGAATTAGTTGTGGACGAGAGAAGGTCGTTGATGTGAAGAGAAACAATGTTGGTGCCAGAACTGAGCCCTGAGGGACTCAGCATTTACTTGGTGAAAGCTTGAAGAATGGCCGTCCACAATAACTGATATACGTCGATCATATAGATAACTAGAGAGCGGTACAGAGTTTAGTTGAAAGACCATGGAGGGAAGTTTATTAGAAGTGCGGCATGCCAGACCTGGTCAAAAGCTTTGCGATATATCAAGAGCAACGATCTGGACTCACCTAGAAACTCAAGAGACTTATTCCATTCAGTTGATACGAAGGAAAGAAGATCTGCTGTGGATCTTTTGTGGCGAAATCATACTCGCCTGTCATGCAAAAATTTTGTGGTTTATCCTAAGTACTTAAGAATTTGTGAATTAATTAACTTTCCATTACTTCACAAAGTAACTGAGAGAATTGAAAATTGGTCTATTGTTAGATGGAAGGGATTTAGATCCTTTCTTGGGAATAGGTTGAACACGTGCAGCTTTCTAACAATTGAAGAGTAAGCGATTTGATAATTTTGACTTTCTAGAAACCCTTTTATTAAGTTCTTAACAAAGTAATTTTTTTGCTTTTATCCCCAAAATCTTTGCACTTTTCCATATAGATATGGTCTTTCTATAAACAGCACCCATATGGGCCTGGTGTGTCTCAAGGTTACCACGACAACTATCCTAAGGTGTCGCGGCCAAGGTAGTTGTCGTGGTAACCTTGAATACACCTGACCGATCTGGATGCCGTTTATATGGAGACCATATCTATACAGGTAAAGTGCAAAGATTTTGGGGATTAAAAACAAAAAAATACACTATGTTAAGAAATAATAAAAAATATCTAGGAAGTCAAAATTCTCAAATCGCCTACTTTATTAGTGTTACAAAAGGTTCAAGGATTCTATAGAAAATACATTATGTCAAATTTTTATCTTCTGATATATTATTTAAATGGTAGAGTTGGACTTAATTGATAATTTTCAATTATTTAAATGATTATAACTTGATAAAAAAATTATATTAAAAGAATGTAAAGTCCTTTTTGGTTGAAAAATAGTAAAAAATTAAATAAAATTTTATTTGGTGCAAAAAAACAATTTATTTTAACTGTAAAAACAATTGCAGTTTAAAAATCCGACCAAAATTCAAGCTGGCATCACGGATCGTCGTAATCACTATTTTATTCTGAACATGATTCTGCAAAAAAATCCATTAGAATAATTTACACATACATCGGCGCTCATACGACCTAGTCTATATCCATTATCGCCAAAATTCTTCACGCCGATAAAATGCGATCGTATACTAGAGATAATATACAGGATAGAATAAAAGTGCATATTTTTTAATAAAGCACCCTGTATAATATTATATTACCATTTTAAAAAATGAAGAACTTTAGGAAAAAACCCCATTAAGTACATCTTGCCTTATTAGTTTCGTAAATATAGCCATCCCAATCAGGTATTTTGGTAATTTTTAAAGTACCGCCATTTCGTAGTAGGTAAAAATAATGACTTTATATTCTAGGATTATAAAGTAAATGTCAAACGCTTTAAAATAATGTATTACTCGACCCCCTTCCCATTTAAGAATTTTGGAGTGGGGGCCCTGGTGGCTGGGGGGTTGAAGGAGCGCCGTTCAATTTTTTTTGTAAAAAACGTTCTTTCTCAATAAATATCTTGACGTGTTTCGGCTATTTTCTCAAATCTGTCTCTTTTTGCAGATAACTGAGTAGTAAGTGTTTAAATGAACACCCTGTATAGCGGGCGTTCCCACGCAAAATTATTTTATCATTCCTATTCGCAGGCTTGTCTTTGGCATACCTTCAGTATGCTCAAAAGTATGCTTCACCGTGAATGCCTATACCAATGTGTCTGCTTAAGTTCGCACCTTATTAAAAACTTTTTTATTATTATTTTAATGAAAAAAAGTTACTCTTCATAAAGAGTACTGTCTGCCTAAAACATAGAACTCAATCATCATATATTAGTTTCTTAAGTGGTGTACGAACTATCTAAAAAATATATAAATTTTGCTTCTAAGAAAGAAACCTTTATTTTTAACGATATCAAATATTATTATAAGGAAAGAATATTTAGGAATAAAAATAACTTTAAAATTTGTAAACCCGTTCAATTACTCAAACCACTTTTTTTTAATTTTTTGTGTAACAACGCTAAAAATTATTTTGTACATAAGCGCGTACAAATTTTAAAACGTATATAAAGAATGCTTTAAAACTGCCAAAAGAGCGAAAAGTCACAGAAACGCGTGTTTTCGCAAAAAAAAGTTTTTTCTTTTAGGTAATCAACATTTTTTAAAATTTTTAATTTGTGTAAAATAAAGGTACTTTAATTGAGGGTATAGACTATTTAGGAACTTCTGATAAGAATTTTTTTCATAAAATTAATAGTAAATAGTTTACCCTAAGTTGCGAACTTAAGTAGCCATGCTGTATATCATAGTAAAAATTTAAGTTGCTAGAATAAAGGATTTCGGATACATGAGGTTTTCAATTTTTCATTACATTTGAATTAGCATTGAATTTGATCGTAGATTACAGCAATTTAGCATTAAGCTGAAGGTTTTAGTATTGATACTGTTTCCTTTATAAAAAAATAGCGAATATTTTTTTAGGCTAGAGTCTTAGATCTGATAAAACACTTTTTGCAACTGCGTCAACACTTCCAGACATTAATTTTCTTATTTATCTATTATTATCAAAATAATTATACAGGGTGGCCCACCATATTCGACACGGTTTATAGCTGGATAACCATAGGGTTTTTAAAAAAGTAAATACTAAAACATATACATGTCGGATAAGGCCACAGTATAAAATTATTTTACTCTATACAAGGATGTCTCAAAAAAGTGTGACATATCAAAGTTATATTTTTTTAAATGGAACACCCTATATTTTATGACGGTTTTAGATTCTACGTAAAAAATAATTTAAGTTTGTTAATAGTACCAAGTGTCTAATTTTATTCGTTTTTGTGATATTTGATTTTTTTCAAAATGCAGGGGTGCAATTAAATTAATTTTATTTTAACAATATAACCTCCTTAAACTTTAAAATTTGTTACAAGATTGGGAAAAGTCCGCCTTATCATACGTAGGTCATACCGAGATCATAAATTGTACAGGGTGATCAAAAAATAATTTCAATTTTTAGAAAGTCAAATAGCCATATCTCTCTTATTTTAAATGGAACACCCTGTATTTTTTACACCACATGATGACAAACCAAATGCTCTTTCAAATGGTGTATAGGTTGCCTATATCTATCTTTTATACTTTTTAAGTAAATTCCGTTTTAACATTTTTTTTTTCCAAATGTCTATTTAAATGTAATTAGGCTGTGATATAGCTATGCCTATTTACTAAGCCGTTATTGCAAAATGTAAATTTGTTGGAAAAAAGCACAAAATTAAAAGATTTTGTATTATCTGCCACTATTTTTAAAATTCACAGAAAAAATCATTAGTTGCTTATAATGCTACTATCAATAACACTTATTTCAGCTGAATGTGGTAATGATAAAACTTGTGTTTTTAAAGAATCCTAATAACGCCTCTGGTCAGTTATGACGACATTCTGTGACCTATAACTCGTTTCTTCCATTATCCATAATCACTGCGTCAATTTTTTTAATCAACTATTAAGGTTATCAGATGGTTACTCCTGGAATATTTTTAAGGATTAACTCTAGACTAAAGTAAACCATTTTTTCACATCCTACCAGAATTATATCATCTTGTTGTTGTAGAAGAAGGGTGTTAAAATCATTGAATTTTTTTTAAACTGACTAAAACACTAGTAATCAATAAATGGTCGTTGTTATTTTCTTAAGAAAAATATTAATAGCTGCTATGTCCCAGCCAACTTTAATTTAAATAAACATTTGTCCTAAAAATTTGTAAAAACAGATTTTACTAAAAAAGCACAAAAGATAGGTATAGGCAACCTATACACCATTTAAAAGAGTATTTTATTTGTCATCATGTGACGTAAAAAATACAGGGTGTTCCATTTAATATAAGAGAGATATGGCTATTTGATTTTCTGAAAAATTAAAATTATTTTTTGATCACCCTGTACAATATTTGATCTTAATTTTACCTACGTATGATATGGCAGACTTTTTCTAATCTCGTTACACATTTTAAACCTTAAAAAGTGCTAAAGTAAAATCAATTTACTATTACCTCTGCATTTTTCAAAAAAAATCAAATATCACAAAAACGAATAAAATTAGATACTTAGTACTATAAACAAACTTGAGTTTTTTTAAGTAGAATCTAAAACCGTCATAAAATATAGGGTGTTCCATTTAAAAAATATAACTTTGATACGTCACACTTTTTTGAGACACCCTGTATAGAGTAAAATAATTTTATACTGTGGTCTTATCCGACCTGTATATGTTCCAGTATTTACTTTTTTAAAAACCCCATGGTTATCCAGCTACAGACTGTGTCGAATATGGTGGGCCACCCTGTACACACAAAATTGTAACTTTATATCTCGTGGGTCAAGCGGGATGCTAACTCTTCGACTAATATACATGTCCCGATTTCAATGCAGAACGTTTACTTAAAAACAGCGAAACTAAACACAAAAAGTTTTTCATTTTAATTTAAGTTTAAAATTTGTTTTGCTAAAGAAGTTTTACCGTCGGGCAAAAATCTTTTTAAGTTAATAAACTTGTTTGTTCTTAAAAGTTTAATGTACTTCGTAAATTAGTACATTATTAGGTTTTATATACTTTTCTATACATTTACACACTGCAAAAGGGACATTACTTTTGTAAGCTATACTACAAATAAAAGGTATAGAGGCTTAAATAGAAAAAATAGACTAGTAAATATGGTTCTAACTACAACAAAGCTTCTAAACTACAACACTGCTAAATTAAAAAATAGGAAAAAAACCTGTAATTTGTTAGACATTACCATCTTTTCAATTTTTTATTAAAAGTGTGGACGTATATAGTCCCCCTCCTGGGTACTTTTGTACCCTTAATTTTTTAAAATAAAATTTGGTTATGGCTAATGGGAGGATATAATAGCTATTTATGTATCAAGGGCGTTACTAGGACTATAATGCCCTGAAGGTCGAAATAGCCCGAGGGCTAAATTTCGACCTGATGGGCATTATAGTCCAGTAAAGCCCGTGGTGCATACAATGCTTTCTGTTTTACCCAAAAAAGAGTTTTTCAATGACTCATTACATTATTTATTCGCAATATAAAAAATAAGTTGCACCTGTACCTGTATACGTAAGGAGATAATGACTGGTGTTAAGTTTGACTTTGATGTTTCTATCAGTTAGTTGGCATTTTTATTTAACGATTTGTTCAAAATGGAAGAAATTCCACAAAATATAAGAGAAAAGGCCATAAAAGCGACCAAAAATTTTTTGCCAGTTAAATCAAGGCAACAGTATGATCGGGAGTATGGCATATTTGGTATTTGGAAAGATGCGAACGCAATTCTTCAAATAACCGAAACCGTTTTAATGGCATATTTTCAGGAACTGGTAAGTTATTAATTTTATTTTAATACATATGTTTGTATAAACTTGATCTTTATTGTGAGAGAAATAAAATTGGATAAGCAATAAAATTTCCATATTAGCGCATTAGGGCATTATAAGCGGGCATTATCATAATGCCCGCTTATAATGCCCTAGGTGTGATAGCAGGTATTATTGCTACCATAACATATTCCGTTTCAAAGGTATTACAGATCAATAATAGATGGGTAAAACATAAACTACTTTTTGACGTAAAAATGATAGTTGCAACGATCAAGATGGCGGATGGGCACCATCTTAGGAAAAAATTAAATTGAAAGGGGGATCTTGTGGCATATCATTTTAAAGCTCCTGACGAGTACATTATAACTTCAGAATATAAAGTCAATATCTTTACCTATTACAAAATGACGGTACTTTAAAAATTACCTAAATTTCTGATTTGGATGGTTATATTTTCGAAACTTATAAAGTTAGATGTACTTAATATGGTGTTTTCCTATAGACCTATTAAATATCTTTTCAGTGGTTATACTGATAATAATATATGGAGTAGGAATAAAAGGTACTTTTTTTTTTAACAAAGCATCCTGTTTGTTTATTTACCTTTGAAAAAATCTTAAAAAACTTTAAGAAAATACCGTAATAAGTACATCTAACTTTATTAGTTTCGGAAGTACGGCCATCAAAATCGGAATTTTAGGTAATTTTTAAAGTACAGCCATTTTGTAAGAGAGTGAAGATATTGACTTTATATTCTAGAGTTAAAAAGTACTTGTCAGGAGATTTAAATTGATATACCACAAGACCCCCTTTTCATTTTTTTCCCAAGATGGCGCGCATCCGCCATCTTGATTGTTGCAACTATTATGTTTACGTCAAAAAGTAGTTTATATTCTCCAATTAGTCACCCAAATTTTATAAAGAAAAAATAAGGGTACAAAAGTTAGCAGGGGGGACTATTTACGTCCACACTATAGTAACTAACTCTTATTGTTGTAAAAATATTTATTTACAACGATGTATGTAAAGTTAACATTTCAGATATTTTAAAAGTTTAAAAGTGTCACTTTTAAGTGTCACACACAAACTTTTACATTCACTCTTGGAAGGAAAGTTAACTTTTATCCTGTGGGCATGTGTAACCCTTTGTTTAACTAACCAGAACTTACCCTAACAACCGTCGCAAAAATTCAAAAATTTACCAACTTGAGATCCTGTCTGATATTGTAAATATCTCTGTAACAACTATACAGGGTTAGTAGAAAAAAAGGAACGGTGGATTATCTCAGCAACAGTCAAATATAAATAAACTTAATTTTGTGCCAAGGGGTAACTGAACATGTAGAATTCAAAAATTGTATTTGCAATGTTGCCAAGTTAGGGAATTTTAAAATTTTAAATGAAATGCCCTATTTTTTATTATTGCAATCCATTGCTTGTATCAACTATCAACTTTATTATGACATAGTATTATCGGTTTTTCACTCCTGTCAATTTATTCTTTTTTAAAATTAATACAAAAACGGCTAGGAATGGTCAATATATCAAAAAAAAAAAAAAAAATTAACTAATTTTTGTCAGAATTAGTACAGGGGTAAAACTGGACCTTCTAAATTCATAAATAGCATTCTTGCGACGTTTTAAAGATTCCTTAAAAAAGTTAAGGAAAGGGAATAAGGAAATTTAATTATGAAACATCACAAATGCAATTCCTGAATTTAAAATGTTCTCTGTACTAATTTTAAAGAAATTCGGTTTGATCGTTTTTGAGATAATTAACCATACCTGTTCGTTTATGTATTGAAGTTTGTTAGATGTTCATGTGAATATCAGGTGATTCCTTATGTTATTAAAAAAAAAAAGTTCCTATAAACATATGTCCGGGGTTGCTTCCTTACTAAGATACAAGGCGTTAAAATTAAAAAGAAAAACATTTTTTTTAATATTTTTAATTTGCTTTGTCCGATTTGGATAAAATTTGGTACATTTATTTAAAGTAATAGGGCGCTTAGTTTGCTCTAACCATATTGTTACTCTTGGGTCCAGTGGCGTCTCAGTGGGCACCGCAACTTATATAATTGAGAAAAAATAGTACGCCACTGACTTTTTGGTTTTTTTATAACTAAGCAATTAATAATACAAATTATTAATCTCTTTTTTGTATTTACCTTCGTTTTCAAGCAAAAATATTAAAGCTACTTTAATTTCTTCTAAAAAGTACCCATCGAAAACATGACATAAAAGCAAAAATTAAAATAAAACAATTATTTACCTTAAAATAAATTAGCAATCCTGTATTTTATCAATAATTGTCATTTTTTCTATTTACCAAGATTGAAATTTTTTATATTTTACTTTTAGATTTTATTTTATACTGTTTAGGGGTACTTTTTCAAATGACTTAAAGTTGCTTTATTTTTTTATAGAGAACAAAGCGAGATACGAAAAAATACAAAAGACTAAACAGTTGCATTTCTTATTAAATAATTATTAAAAATATAAAAACGTTAAAAAGTCAGTGGCGTACTTTTTTGCTTAATAAAATAAGTTTCGGTGCCCACTGAGACGCCACTGGATCCAATAATAACAATATGGTTATGGCTAAATAGGCGCTTTATTATTTTAAATAAATGTATCAAATTTTATCCAAATGGGCCTAAGCATATTAAAAATATTCAATATTTAGGTAAAGTTGTTTTTTTTTAATTTTAACACCTTGTATCTCCGTAAGGAAGCAACTCGGACATATGTTTATAGAAACTTTTTTCATAAAAACATAAGTAATCACACCTTAAAGATCCCATGGTTCTGAAACACCCTTTATTTTCATTAGTTACAAAATTCCTAAATAAAAAGACAATTTTAAAAAATATATCAATGTTTAGCTTCATTATTTCAAATTTCCAATAGGTATATTTACAGATTATATTTTTTACTTGGATGGTTAGGCAACTTTAACGCAAAAATTAAAGTTCAAATAACAAATCTAAATTAAAAAGATAAACCTCTAAATATTAAATATTTATTGAAGGCTCAAACCTTTTTTTTGTCACTCTATACAATATTTTATATATATATATATATATAAAATGGTTGATTTTTTTGGCTTAGTCTAATGGATATACATGTTGATGGCTTAGCGGTAACACCACGTATCATTAAAATACGCTAAATAGAGAGTTTTTATTTTTAGGGTCATTTTATTTAGCAACGATGTACTAATACACGCTACAGTTGGAGCATTAAAACTCAATTATTTTAAGGGTCGATGTTAATATCCCCACCAACCCAATATAACCTGTATCAACTGAGGAATATTGGATCTTGTGGTTGGACTGCGTCAAATTGAACTCGTTTACCGACGTTTCACCAACGAGTGCACGAGACATCTTCAGGGATCCGTGCTCTGCAAGAATGGAACACTGAATACCCTGTATCAATTGGTTTTTTGCCAATAACACTTATAAACCATAAACCTTTCAATTTGATAATACGTGGTTTAAGCACTAAGCCGTCGATGTAAATTTATTACTATTTTTAAGGGTGCATTTTTAAATTTAAAATAAGGTTGTTTACTGACGGTCACCTTTCCAATTACTAATCTTGCCGGGAGTCACTTAAGTTTGCTGTTCTTATAGAAGCCGTAATCCGACGCAGTTATTTAATCTCTTTCTACCAAACCCAGGACTACTTTGCTATCGAGAGCACTAAGTGTTTAATAAAGCCTTTTTATGATGCCAAAATGTGTCAATATTATGTAAAGATACCCACAAATTAAGTCGTATTTCGTACAAATAAAAGAAAGCCTATGTCTTCCCAAATATTTGCACTTCGCTTAAACGTTGGTCTCCAGACAAATAAAATGTTTTTGTGGCCCATTTTGTGTTTGCTACATAGGATTAATTTAATTTTCTCGTATTTTATGAACATATAACAGACATATATATGTTTTATTAAAGTATCTGGTATATGTATATGGAAATCATCAATTGTAATCATAATTTTTAAATATGATTCACATTAGTTACACAATATTTTCTCACAATTTATTAGATTGTTATTATCAATTAGTAACACAATGTTTTTTCACAATTTATTAGATTGTCATCATCACTTAGTTATGTATTTATTTTCTATGTCAATATATCAGTAAATGACCCACTCATTATTTTATTACCAAAAAGTGTGATAAGCCAATAATAAAGGCTAAATATATTTTAAAAGCATATTAATGTAAGTGTTTTAAATATAATTGCCACATAAATGTTTAAAAATTATAATAAAATTTAAAATATCTTATTTACAACTATGTACAGGGTGGCGCTTTTCGGCCTAGCAGGGTATAGCAGGTAATAAAAAGAGAACAAAACTGATTACCCTATCTCGGTTTTGGTGAATAAAAATGTGGCTAACTTGATTTGTTTTAGATATATGAATATGGAGTGATTTAGTATTTATAACTCGCATTTTATAAGAGATAGAAAAAAATAACTTAAAGAATGTTAGGGATTTTTACTTAAAATTTAGTTGCGAACCTACATTTGTTTAATTGCCTTTTATTTTAAAGTTATAACACAAAGTAGGGGTTTTTTGAATAAAACCTATATATTTTATCACTAATAAAAAGTCCTTTTAAAAGCCCTAAAAATACCTAATTTAATATACTTAATTTGTCACAGTTTGAGAAATATGACCATTGTCAGATGCTCAATAATAAAATAGTATTTTTTAAAAATAAATTTTCCTATATACAGGGTGTTTCCTAATTGGGGTAAGAAAATTTAAGGGCGTATTTCAGAGCGATTTTTCTGGAAATAAGTTTTTATAAACATGGGTGCTCAAATTTTTTGTTTTCAAGATACAAGGTGTTAATCTTTTCAAAAAACCTAAACATTTCCATAACACATTCTTTTTTAAATTTGTTAGACTACATATAAACGTTATTTAGTTAGGTATTTGTTGTTATTATTACATAATTGCATATAATAAGTTGTAACACCTAATTTTGCTCTAAGGTTTTTGTATGGTCCAGCATAATGCAGTTTGACGTATTTTTTTTGTGGAAAACTAAGCAACCTACGTAAAAATATTAGGGAATAAAAATGTTCTATTTTTAGACGTTTTATCCGGAAAAAAATAAAAATTTTAAATAGTCGGTGGCGTACATTTTTTGTCAGTATTATTAGCTAAGATGCGTCCCACGCTGTCTCACTAATTAAAATTAGTTTAGAGTTAATTTACTTTTCCATTTTAACAAAAACCGCAGTCCAATTTTAATTAAATTAGATGAGGCATATTTAAGAAATTATTAAAAACTTAATTTTCTTTTTAAAGTTTAACACCCTGTATCTTAGAAACAAAGCATTTCCGGACCTACATTTATATAAACTTTTTTTCATAAAATTGCCTCAAGAATATGCCCTTTATTTTTGTTTACCCCAATTAGGAAACACCCTGTATTACAATTAAAAAAATATTTTCTAAATTTAAAAAAACTTACACTTAAAGTGTTCCTATTTTTTTAAAAATATATGCTTTTAAATCTGCGTTAGTGCAGTTAGATATGAGTAATTAATTTTTAAATACCATTTTTTAGATAAAGATTGTTAAATTGTCGTTAATATCACAAAGTGGTGTCTCTCAAAAATTAGACAAATTGACTAAAGCCGATATCATTTTTATAAAAATTTGATCCTAAATATTACGAAAGGTCACAAGTTAAATTTTGATAGGTTTAAAGTTAAAAAAATATAATAATTACTTTATTTTATTTTACTAAGAGAAAAAGTTGCGCAAAAATATAACTAAAATCACTCTTTTAAATTAAAAAAAAAAAAATAGGCAACTTCGTGATATTGACAACGATATTTCTAAAACTATAATATAGCACATATTAAACATGGTATGTAATAATTACAAAAATATAAAAAAAAGGTATTCTACAAACAAATTTTTGCTTTGTCTTTGTTCTTTTGTCCTCAAATAGTATATGGATATATTCCAACCATTTTGCCTATATACTGATCTGTAAGTAGCTTGTTCTCGTTTGTCTTCAAGGCTTTGAACTCAGATACTTTGTTCTTTTATCCTATAACCTCCTTTATCTATTATTATTAATTTATATTAAAATAATTGTTCTTGTTGTGCAATTATTCCAGTTCTTGACAAAGATCTTCCATCCATTTTCTTTGGCTTTACTAATTTGTTTTCTTATGACTGTACCTATTGTCGTTCCTGCCCTTAGGTATAACTTTTTGTTCATCCAATACCCCTAAAATTTATGGCGTCATCCATTCTTTTTCTAGAGTTGTTCTAGAATTGATGTTAATGTGCTATTTAATTAGGTAGTTTCAAAAATCTATTTTTTCCATTTATTTTTAATTTCTTAAAGTAACATTTTCGCGTTTTTAGACCACTCTGTATACCCTACGACGATTTTTATTATAGCTTTTGACATTTTAGAAGAAGAAAACAAATTTATAAAGATTTTTTTATATTAAAAATAAAAAATTTTCAGGTATAGCTAAGTACATCCGTGGATACATTGTATAATACATCTAATATATTTCTTAGAGTATACTAAAACTATTTGTGCTTCAAAAATGTGGCATTTTAACAGTAAAAATTATGTTTACAAAATCTCATTATGGGAAGCCACCGCCAGAAGATAAAGCTTTTATGTGGATGTAGTTATTATGCTAAATATTATTATTATATAGAGATACCGCCAAGAAATGCCATCAAACAAAGTTATACTCTGTAAAGTTAAAACAAACCGTGTAACGTTAGAAATCTTTGCCAAAACTCATTTAAATGTTGCCGATAAAAACATTTTTGTTGACCTATTTTTCTTTTGTAAGACAAGACGACTTATTTTTTATTTTATATTTTTTTTTGTTTGCTGGAAGTCTAGTTAAGATTTTATTGTTTTAGATTATGATAAAATAATTTCAACCGTCAACCTATGAACCTTTGTTTAGAGTTTGCAACCCTATCTGTATAGTAAGTACATTTTTATATAACCTAATTTAAAAAAAAAATATATTTTATATTAAATATTTCATTAATTTATTTCTTCTTCTTAATTTTTATTATATTATACAAGAACAGTAGTATAGTTCTTTATAGTATATAAAAACTTTTTTTTAATGTTTATTTAACCTCTTTATCCTGGAGAAAAATCAAATTTTTGTTATTCCGTTTAAATTATTTTTTGTTATTATTATTATTTTTTAAAGAGTTAAGCAAAGTATGGACTCTTATTACTTGTTTACTTTTTTGAGGTATTTTAAAATATTTTTTAAATTTTATTAGTAACTTTGATTAAAATTTCGTATTTTTTTTAAATCAAACTTACATTGTAAATTTTACAAAAGCGAGTATTTAAAAACCAGTAAAATGTTTTTTTTGTAAAGCGACGTTTATTTATCAGTATCTTATTTTTTAAATTAAGCCCCCTGTATAATTATAAGAGAGCATATCTGAAGCTTTAAGATTATTCTTGCTACATATTTCAATTTTTTTAATAAATAAAAATCCATTATACAGTAAATTATTTCTTTAATGTTCTCCTTCCCCTCCCCCCATTTTATTTTTTTAAATGAATTAATTTAAAAAGTTGAACCCAAGGAAATAAAATTTGTGCATATTTTTATATTATTAATTAAAATTGACAGTCAAAAGTTCAGATGTCTGCTAGACGCAATATTGGGAAAAATTATATGGAAACGAAAGTCTTGTTATACATTATTTTAAAGCTTCTGATGCGTACTTCATAACCCCACAATATAAAGTCAATACGTACTAAAAATGACCGTACTCCAATAATTACCTAAATATCCTATTTGGATGGCCACATTTCAAAACTTGATAGACATATTAAATGCTGTATTTAGGTTATTATTAAAATACCGTCATTTTGTAGTAGGTAAAGATATTGACTATGTTCTAGGGTTACAAAATACGGATATAAGGAGCTTTAAAATGATGTGTCACAGGACCCCTCTTTCCATTAAATAATTTTTTATGATGGTTGCTAAGAAGAGGTAAGTCGACGTAAGTAAGGCATTGTATATCTTTTTCGCGCCGAGAATTAAACGCAAACCCAAGACTGCTCTGCTGCTAAGGGAGCCAAGTATTTAATAATGTTTTTTTATTATGCTAAGATGCCTTATTGTTATTTCGTATATTTGCAAAATTTTGCTAAAACGTTGGTCTCCAGATAAATAAAATGTTTTTGTGACCTAATTTGTGCTTGTTACAAGGGATTAATTTGTTTTTTTTATTTTTTAAACAAAAGCAATTATGTTTTATTAAATAAACATATATTTGTTTTATTCTAGTATTTGTGGTATTCAAGTGTGTAGTATGACAACAATAGATTATCACTTGTAATCATAATTGTTTAAAATATGATTCACATTACTTTCATATATCACAATTTGTTTTATTATTATCATTATTTGGTTATGTATTTATTTTTAGTAAGTTAAGTAATGTTAATGACCCTTCTAATATTTTAATAGTAAAAAGTACTATAGGCCAATAATGAAATGAACTTTATAATGAAAGCCTTTTAAACATTTTTAGGGAGATTCTATTGGATAGTCTTTTGTTGGGTACAAGCCTGGAAAGAATGGGAAGTTCTTTTGACAAGACTACCTCGAATATTCATAACGCCATATATGATAGAATGGGAGTTTTTTTGACAAGACTACCTCGAATATTCATACCGCCATATATGAAAGCGGCGCTTTAACTTCTTGACATGTTACAGGTGTCGGAGTGGGTAAACTCGTCATTTTTTTGTCGGCCAAGTTTACCAAAATTTTAGCATCAATTTTTAAACGTTGTGCCAACAATAGTGAGGGTTCCAGTCACGACACCCGCCCAACCCTATACCCAAAACATGTGTTTTTTTTATCTTTGGGCAATCCACGAAGGCTGAAAGCCTAAATACTAACGTACCGTGGGTGCCTTAAGCAAGGTAAGAGGAAGTTTGTTAACACGGGACTTAAAAACTTGAAGATTTGGGGGGAAGGAAAGACCTCCGCTGGCAGTAGGTTCCACAGTCTAGAACCTCTAGGGATAAAAGAACAAACGAAATGGGAAGTTTGGGGCCTATCCAATTGAACCGTATAGGTATGCATACGCGCGGCACCACGAGTTTCTCTGTTGGGAGCTGCAGGAGGAGGGACTATACTGGATAATTCGTCGGAGCAGAAGCCGTAAAAGTATCTATAGAAGAGCGATAGATCTCCCACAGCTCGACGATGGGCAAGAGAAGAAAGTCTTTGAGTAAGTAAAGGATCATTAATAAGACGAACAGCCCTTCTTTGAATGGCATCAAGAATGCTGAGGGTTATAGGGGATGCCATTCCCCAGACATGAGAACAATATTCCAGAGAGGGTCGAATTTGGGACACATACAAAGTGTATAAATTGGAAGGAGAAAAATACTTTTGGCTCGGAAAAGAAATCCAAGCTTTTTTGAAGCCGCGGTGGCTATAGATACAATGTGTTTATGCCAGTTAAGGTTATTCTCAAATGTGACGCCCACAAGATGAAAGGTGTCTTTGCTGTGTAAAACTTGGCCGCTCATAAGCAAAGGATGAGTGTTGATGATTTTTTCGCGACAAGGAACATGACTGTGTTTAGGATGCATTAAATTAAACGACATTTTCCGACATAAAAGTGACGCGAGTCCATTTTATATTGGCCCAGACCCAATAAGTATTATATGACGAGGTGTTAGCCATCGTTTTGAAAAAAATAACATAAAAAACACTTTATATTCTGGCGTCAAATGAATTAACGATTTTCTAAATTGTAAAAAAGATAATCTTAGTTTTATTTTGACAAATATAAAGTAAAATACATTTGAAAAACTTTCTTATATTGGTGTTTTTAAAATAAGTCTTACAAAATTATAGTACATTGTAAAAATTTGTCATTAAATTTAAAATCGGTAACTTTTTACTGTTGTCAATAAAAACTGCATGATTTGGTATTTTAGGTTCTATTGAATACTGACCTTTCCTAAAAATACACCATTAATAAGTCCTAGTTGTACAAAGCAGGTTCAAACTAAGTTCTACTGAACTGAGGTCAGGTCTGTGAACTTTCCGTCAAATCTCAATATTGCTGTCAGTGTCCAAGGTTAGTTTATATTTATAAGGTTGCGACATATCCTCAACTTTTAGGCGGTTCGAGGTCGGGGACGCAAGGAAGGGCACTCCACGGAGAAAAGTTGGCAAGACTGGGTAAAATCAAAGCTGATGATCAATCCAGTGGCGTCTAGAATTTTCGCATTTCATTTTGTATTGTTTTGGTAGTGATATTTGTTGAAAGATGTGATTCCAAATGTTTTTTATTTAAAGAAAAGAATTTACAACTTTATAATAATTAAAAACTGTTGTATAAACGGTTGTTCTACTAATACAATAAACTGTATATCTCCGGCACTGAACAACATGGCTGAAAATGGGAGATGTGACGTCATAACACGTCAAAGCAATATGGCCGAATGTCGTGACCTTATATAGACCTTATATAGACTTTGGTCAATGTCAAGGAATTAAAAGAAATTAAGATATTTCGAAAAGTTTAAAGGCCTTACCTCCAATTCAGTAGAATTGAGATTAAACCTGCTTTATACAACTGGGCCTAACAAGTCTAAAAAGTTTGTCATTGCGATACTAAAAATATCAGGGCTCAGTTCTGGCACCAACATTGCTTCTTCTTCACCTCAACGACCTTCTCTCGTCCACAACTAATTCCATTCATAGTTTCGCCGACGATAGTACCCTTCACTCCAGTTTTCAGGTTCCTAAACCCATCACTAAACCTGACTTGGAAAACAAACGCAGAGCGATGCACATATCTCTTTCGCAGGATCTTAATTTAATATTGGATTGGGGCGCCAAAAATCTCGTCCATTTTAATGCATCCAAAACACAATCATGTTCCTTGTCGCGAAAAGAGTCATCAAATACTCATCCTCTACTTATGAGCGGCCAAGTTTTACAGAGCAAAGACACCTTCAATCTTGTGGGCGTCACATTTGAAAGTAACCTTAACTGGCATAAACACATTGTATCTATAGCCACGGCAGCTTCAAAAAAGCTTGGATTTCTCTTTCGAGCCAAAAAGTATTTTTTCCGCTTCTAATTTATACACTTTGTATGTGTCCCAAATCCGACCTCCCTTGGAATATTGTTCCCATATCTGGGGCATGGCGTCCCCCACAACCCTAAGCATTCTTGATTCTATTCAAAGAAGAGCTATTTGTCTCATTAATGATCCTTCACTTACAGAAAGGCTTCCTCTCTTGCCCATCGTCGGGCTGTGGGGGATTTATCGCTTTTTATAGGTACTTCCATGGCTTCTGCTCTGAAGAATTGTCCAGTATAGTTCCTCCACTCACGGTTCCCAACAGAGAAACTCGTGGTTCCGCGCGTATGCATCCCTATACGGTCCAACTGGACAGGCCCCGAACTTCTCACTTTGTTCGTTCTTTTATCCCTAGAGTTTCTAGATTGTGGAACCTGCTGCCCGCGGAAGTCTTTCCTTTCCCCCCAAATCTTCAAGTATTTAAGTCCCGTGTCAACAAACTCCCTCTTACCTCGCTTAAGACACCCACGGTACGTTAGTATTTAGGCTTTAAGCCTCCATGGTTTGTCCAAAAGATAAAATAAAAAAATTAAAACAATGTCATTATGAAACGGCAGAAGTTTAAGTATTATGTGAATTCGTTTATTACGTAATATTAAGTTATTATTAGCTATAAACGACCACAAAGATGTCACTAAGAAAAGATATATTTCGCATAATTTCAAAGAAGCTTATAATTTCTGGAATCTTTGCCAAAGCTTGCTTAAACGTTTGCCTCCAGAAAAACAAATTATATTTGGTGACCTATTTTGTTTTTGTTTTAGTATTGTTTCGTCTTGTGTTACAACACAAGACGAGATAGTTTTCTTTTATTTATAAAAGCGATGTATAAATTGGGTGGTGTTGTTTAAATTTATTCAATGTAAGTTTTTAAATAAAAACCAAAGGTATTTTTTTGTATCAAAACATTAGGCTTAAATTAAACAATTTTCTTCTGACAAAATAATATAAATTTAATTATCTCACAAAATATTACTTTATTTAGCTAACCTAGTTGCCTGATTAAAAAAAACGTAAAATCTAAATTAAAAATTAATATTTTGGTAGCAAGTTTGCCAATGTTATAACGATAAAATTAAAATCAAAAAGTTAACCAATATTTAAGCTACATCCCAGTACCAGGACCGAAGCGATCCCATTAGTTTTAAATAGGCGTAAGTACCATTTAATAAATAAATCCCCCAAACAAATACAGAACATATTTTTAATTAAAGTTTAAAACATGTAAGTAAATAAATAAATAAGTGCAATGACCGTCACAATTTGCTAAAAGGAATTAGGTTAAAGCATATTTCTTAAAATAGAAAAATTTAAATCGCAAGTACGATTTGTATTGATAAAGCACCTAAACATGCAAACTACCGCCAAAGGTTATATCACTTTTGGAGGTAAAAACCCAGTAAAGGCATTAAAATATCAAGAAAAAACAGAAAAAAAGTTGTGACTACAATAAAGGAATGTCTTTTAAATAAGGATATACAGACTTACAGAATCTGTCCATTTTCTCAAAGAGACTCAACATAGATTTAGCTACAATTTAAGGATCAAAGTCAGAGTCTCAAATTTGTCAAATATTATAAATTTAATTAATTTAGGTGACATGTTTCGCCGTCTCCGGCATCATCAGACCTAAAATAATTTATAAAACCCGTTACACAAAGAAATAAATACAATAAAATAACAAATCTCACCTAACTATTTAAAAACAACAGTTACATTGACATACAATAAAATAAATAATCAATACAATCAGCTAAAATCGAAGAAGAAGAATGAGGTTGAGTAGTTAATACAAAATGTATAGTGTACGGTAAAGCGGTAAGGTAGACATTGCTTTATAAGGTTGCCCCGGTAGCACAGGCCTAGTTTATATTGAAGAAATAAAGAGAATAACCAATATGACATTCGACGACAATGAAGGGTCAATTTTTATTATTGTTTAAGGTTATTAAAAATTAAATGAGGTTCAAAAGTGAACACTTCATTTACGCACGTAAGAATGGGGCTTGTTTTGGCTTTCGAAATTTCCAATTTCTCCAGCAGGTCCAGTTTATTTCCCTTGTCACACACATGCAAAACTTTTATATTGTCAGGTGTTTTGACGTGATGTCCTGATGTAAGTAGGTGGTTCGCAAAAGCCGAATTAGTGACAGAGACATCAGTGTTATTATATTTTCGTATTGTTTTATATGTTCTCCTACTCTTGTAGATATTTTTCGACCTGACTGGCCAACATAGACTGCAGGACAGTCGCCACATTCAAGTGAATATACACCAGATTTAGAAAGTTGGTCTACAGGATCCTTCGACCGAACCAAATGTTTTTTTAATGAATTGTCCGTCCTGAAAGCAATAGAGATCCCGTATGGTTTAAAAAATTTGGCCAGTTGATGAGAAACCCCACCAAAAAAGGTCATAGAACGAAAGTTACAAATTTCTTTAGTTGTTGAATGTATTATATTATAGGACAATTTATATTTGTTAAGAAATTTGAAATAAATTTTATTAATTGTGTTAACTGGAAAACCGTTATTAAACGCCAATAATTTAATGACTTTAAGCTCCTTTTAAAAGCTTCATCAGATAAGGGTAAGTTGAATAGCCTGTATAAAAGGATATACAGCGTATATCGTTAAGTTTAAGTTTTAAGTTCGCACCATATGGAAAACTTTTTATTACGAAAAAAAGTTGTTTCTTATAAAAGTTCTGCATGGTCTAAAACCCGAAAAGCAATTATCAGATAATATTTTTTGCAGTGGTATACGAGGTATGTCAAAAAATATAAGTTTTGCTTAAGAGGAAAGTACCCTTATTTTTCTTAATATGAAAAATTTTAATTAAGATAAATGTTAAAAATTAAAAATAACGATAATTAAATATGCAGACTTGTTTAATAAAAAAAATAATAATCAGTTTTTCATGCATAGAGGGTGATAATTTAAGTTTGTACATTAATGCATGCTTATTTCAAAAGTAACATCTAAAGAAGGCTTAAGAACTGTTATAAAAGCGAAATGTTATAAAAACCTTCGATATCGCGAAAAAAATGTTAAAACGATTTTTCTTTTAAGTAAATCACTTTGCATATAAAGAATCATTTTTAATCCTAAACTTAATTTCACTATATATATATATATATATTATTAAAAATAAGGTTACTTTCCTCTCAAGCAAAATTCATATTTTTTGACATACCTCGTATTCCACTGCAAAAATAGTATTTGTATTTGATGATTGCCTTTTACGTTTTAGACCATGCAGAACTTTATATTAAGAATAACTTTTTTTCGTAAAATTAATAACAAAAAATTAATACATATGGTGCGAACTTAAGACATGCAGTATTTAATTTTTTTGTTTTAAATTTCTTGTGGGATCTCTTTATTTATATTAAGATACACAAATTCTTCACCTTAAACTGTAATAATTAGTTTCACTTGCCTTTCATATACCGTTTTGTGTCAAAATGAGGTAAAGAATTTGTGCATTTTAATATTCATATTAAGATTAAACAAGACATTTTAAACAAAAGTGAAAACTTAATATATCCCCTTTTAAAAGACACTTTCTAATTATTTTTGTTTATTTCTATAAAAAGCTACATCCAGTTTCCTTAACACTTTAGGCGAAAGGTCTTCTAATGGTGCATAATTAATTATTTATCAGTATCTTATTTTCCGACATCAAAATGAGATTTTTAATTAAATTCTAAGAGCCAGGTTTAAATTTATTATCAGAGCTTGTTTGGAACCTTTCCTAGATTTTTAACTGATAATGTAAAGTTCATTTGGATATATTTAGAATACCAAATAGAAACAATAATATTTCTGATAACTGCAACTACAGTTTAATATTGCATTGTTTATATATTTATTACTTTTAATTATCTTTAATTTTATATTCTAACGATATGTTAGGCTGTGTTTATGTTGAGAGGTTTTAAGCGAGGTTGATAGCGCGGCGCGACCAACGCAGCCTTGTAATAACTTAATATATAGGCGATATTGTCGAGCCGCTCTACTTAAAATTGCTCCAACATAAACACGGCGGAAGTTATTAAAATAAATATATCAATACACAATAAAGGTAGTACAGGTGATTACCTAATACTTAAAATTATATATATTTAAAAATTTACTTTTACAAATGTATTTATGTTATGTATAAGTAGTAAATATGCCTGATGGCAACAACTGTTAGCGCCTTTACTATTAAAGCCCCGATTTAACTAGGGCAACTAGGTTCTTCCTAAATCATGTTTAATTTTATAACTTAACCCTTTATAAACCCCTTCACAAAGCTCTAATTAAAAGATGAGGTCCAGCGTGAAATTGTCGTTCCTCTTCTCCCTTTTATTTCTTAGATAATATAAAGTGTGCGAACTTGTTATAATGGAGATTAATAATGAATTTGGAATAAAACCATAAATTTTAATAGATGTTAATTTTACTTTAAACGGTATTTGTCCGCAGTAAGTGCTAAGAAATCTTTTATATGCAACCGAACTAAAAATTAGAAAATAATTTTTCATTAAAAAAATATTGTCATTTCATAGTAAAAGCGTGGGGTGCATTTTACTATTTTTCATAACTTTCCATCATAGATATTTGCAAATATAATAATTATAACATTTAATATATTTATCACCCTACGCTTTTTACTATGAAATGACAATATTTTTTTAATGAAAAATTATTTTTCTAATTTTTAGTTCAGTTGCATATAAAAGCGTGTTTTTAGTTTTTTTAAACTATTAATTATTTTTCATTTTTAGTTTCTGCTACTCTTGACAAAATGGCGAAAAAATTCCAACAGATTGCAACTCACTAAAAAATTTCTTCTTCATTAAGTAGCAAAGTTTGAAATTTTGCCAACAGATGGCAATCCAGGCAACCCACTAAAAATTGTCTTCTTCATTTAATAGCAAAGTTTGAAATGTTGCCAACAGATGGCAACCTAGGTGTTGTTTTTATAATATAATGGAATTTTTTTTCCTGGCGATCCAAAAAAGATAACGGGATACTGTTTGCAGATTATTGCATTGTCATGTTTCCTTAATACGTGTGCAAAGTTTCAAAGAAATCGAATAGCTGGAAGTTGGTTAAAATTAGGCTCAAAGATTCCGTTACATAGGCAGCCAGATAGATAGTTAGAAAAAAAAATATTTAGAACACATTTTCATTCATCAATTCGATACACACTTATTTTTTTGATAAAGACGAAGAAAAATTGATTGGTTTTTTAAACTTATCATCTTTGTTTTTAATGATAAATAGATCTTTTATTTATTGTAGGGTCTTTTAAGGGCTTCAAGGCTTTGTTAGTAAAATTCCTTAAAATCCTCTGGTTTTTAAATGGGGTAAGTTTAAAGGGCTCGAAAAGGGTGCTGCTCGTTCCTAAATTAAAGGGTTTTAAGAGACTACATCTCGCCAAATATTCACTGTACAGAAAACCCACCCACAGAAAAATTAGGGTCATTAAAAACCTGCAACCTAAATTTTCATCATTTTTTCTTGTCTCTAGTATTTTAAGAGTTATTTGGAAAAAGGGTGAAAAATATGAAATTGTAAATAATCGTTTTTCACTTTGAGCTTAATTTTTTCCTGAAATTAAGCATTTAAAATTGACCACACGCCTTGGACTTATAATTAATACCCGTATAAAGAGAAATGCAAAAGGGTAAACGTAAATTTTAATTAGGGGGTAATTAGGGACTTGTCTTATTTGATTTTTTCGTAGAAAAAATTTAATTCCGACCTTATTTTTATCCTAACTCACCTAATTTTCATGCTATACTTGGTACTTTAAAAAAGATTCTACGAGTTTTTTTAATTATCGACGCTTAAAGAGTCATATTTTATGTATGTATTTTTACTTAGAAATGTATTTATTTCTTAGATAACATAAAGTGTGCAAACTTGTTATATTAGAGATTAATAATGAATTTGGAATAAAACCATAAATTTTAAAAAATATATATTTAGACACATTTTCATTCATCTATTCGATACACACCTTTTTTTTTGATAAAGACATTTCTACAGTAGTTGTTTTGATTAGGTACATTTAAAAATAAAAACAAAACTGTATTTCTGCAACATTGGCATACCCTCACATAACCTCTAAATTAAAATCTCCAGTATTTTTAGAGTAATTTAGAAAAAAGGTGAAAAATATGAAATTGTAAGTAATCGTTTTTCACTTTGGGCTTAATTTTTTCTAAAATGAAGCATTTAAAATTGGTCACACTTCTTGGATAAATAATCAATACCCGTATGAAGTGAACTGCAAAAGGGTAAACGTCAATTTTAATTAGGGGTAATTAAGGGTTTGTCTTATTTGTTTTTTCGTAGTAAAATTAAATACCGACCTTATTTTTATTCTAACTCACTTAACTTTTAAGCTAAAAACTTTGTCTTTTCAAAAAAGGAAAGGCTTTACTACGTACTTCAAAAGATTTTATGAGTTTTCTTTAAAATATGCATCATTTTCCCGTTATTTTGTGTCTTTCATCATGGCAGGCTATCGTAGATGGAGCAATCATCGCTTTGCCCTGGTTGCCAAGTTGTTTACAATTTCTGCATGTAAACTTTAATGTCCTTTTTGGCTCACATCTAATTAAGAGAAAGAAAATATACCATGAATCAAATATTTTTAACTTGACAACGTTGCCGCAGGCAGTCACGCCGAAATGTTATTCGATATTTGTGTTTGATATTTTTCAATGGCCGATTTGTTTGGACAGTTTGTTTACATTTTCTGTGATTTATTGTGTGTTTCGAGGTTTTTTACCTTTAATTGGACTTTGAATATTGACTTTTATTAGTGATCACAGTGTATATATTAAATTTGTGCTTTTCAACAGATAATTTAAGGTAATATTGACATGGTTATCTGTAAGAAAAAAATCTTTATAAAAACCAAATAAATGACATTTTTAATTAGGTGTGTGTAATTATTGAACTAAACCCCAATATTTTATATTAATAGGAAACAAAAACAAGTACCTAACATTTAAGGGCAAAAATAGCACAGCTATATAATTTGAATTTGGCGGGCAAACGATAAAGTCGACTCACGCGTCATCTGCGTTTACCTTCCTTGAAGACAGACAAGGAAGGCCCAGCAGCTATCTCTCTCTCGGATAATTTATTTACATTTAGTTGCTCGTCTCATTGTTGTCTCTGCCTTGGGCTATTTCTTATCTTCTGTTAAAATTTCAAGTCGATTTATGCAGGACCAAAAAATTGCCAGGTGGAATGCTTCATTTCCTATACTAGTACGGCTGTTTTGTTTCTCAGTGTTTTGTTAGTAACTATTGTATCTTTTTACGAAAAAATCTGAAATTCTTTTTTTTCTGGATGCCATTCTAGATTGTTTAAGCCATCAACCATATTTTTGGGAAAATAATAAACTTTTGCTCATATGACGATAGATCCCTTTAAAATAACATATAGAAATTGAGAAAACCCAAAAATGTTTTTATACCAGAATTACAAAAATGGAAAAAGGTTATCTAAACGAGAAGTGAAAGCAAAGTTTAATTTTCCATGAAGTTTTACCTTTTAAAAATAATAAATTGTATTTTTCTTTGTTGACTTGGTTTTCAAAGAATATCTAATTAAATATATACGGGGTGTTTTAAAATTCAGTTTTTATAATAATAGCTAAATATTTATAGATGAAATAAATACAATATATTAGGAATGGTCTTAAGTATATCTGCTTCAAATTTCAGCCTAATCGAACTATTTCCGTAAAAGATAAAAAATAAAAAGCAGTTTTTTTACTTTTCTCAAAAATTTTGAGGATAGGGTTATAACATAAGTTGTAGGTTTTTTAATGTCGACAACTTTTACATTTAACTTTTTTATTAGGATTTATTGTTTAACTTCAAATTGCAAAAACCATTTTTACCCCTAAAAAGCAACTCCTCCCCTTTACCACGCATCATTTTGATTTGGAAGTATTTTTATTACAAAGTTCTGATGCACTTAACAAAACTATATGAATAGTTTTCTGTAAAGCAAATTTTTTTGCAATCAGGTATTCCGCCTGGACTATTAACCATACTTCCGACCAAAATCTTAAAATCGTGTTAACACTTCTCAAGAAAATAACGGGCTTGCAGTAATCTCGTGAGCACGCGGTATATGGTATGTAAAAAAATGCAAACTTGTTATGAGTAAAGTACCCTTTTTAAAAAAAAGCGTTTGTACAAGGATAAACAAAACTATACCCGTATTTTTTATTTTTAATATGTCGAAAAAAAAGATTTTTCATGTTCAATTTTGCTTTATTTAAAATGCTAAACCCGATAATAAAAGTAGCTCTATAATATACAAGGTGTTTTAAAATCCCGTAAATCAAGCCTTTGTATTTAGGCATAACTTTTAATTCAATCTCATATCTGGGGCATGGCGTTCCCCACAACCCTAAGCATTCTTGATTCTATTCAAAGAAGAGTTATTCGTCTCATTAATGATCCCTTACTTACAAAATTCTTCCCTCTCTTGCCCATCGTCGGGCTGTGGGGGATTTATCGCTTTTTATAGGTACTTCCTTGGCTTCTACTCTGAAGAATACTATAGTTCCTCCACTCACGGTTCCCAACAGACAAACTCGTGGTTCCGCGCTTATGCATCCCTATACGGTCCAACTGGACAGGCCCCGAACTTCCCACTTTGTTCGTTCTTTTATGCCTAGAGTTTCTAGATTGTGGAACCTGCTGCCCGCGGAGGTCTTTCCTTCCCCTCCAAATCTTCAAGTATTTAAGTCCCGTGTCAACAAACTCCCTCTTACCTCGCTTAAGACACCCACGGTACGTTAGTATTTAGGCTTTTAGCCTTTGTGGTTTGTCCAAAGATAAAAAAAAATGTATTATTATTTATTTAACATTTTGGTATATTTTTTAAAAGGGTACTTTTAGGCAGTTTTTGTTTTGTTTACCATGTACATCCTTGCAAAGTATGAAAGCATTCTATTGCAAGTAAAGTTTGCAACCATGCACTAACTTTTATGAATAAAAAAATGTACAAAATTTTAAATAATAGTATATTATGGGACGAGCATGGAATCTTACTCATTTGCCACGAGTATGACTTTTTGTCTATTTATATCAATACATATGTTAGACACACATGCCGAATTCGTCAATTCGCCGAAATAAATACTCAATTTGCGATATGATCAAAGCCAGATGATCGGTTGCCGAAAAATCTTTTTTCGGAATCTGTTTAGACCGATTTACACATTTCGCGAACTGAGGTAACCGGAGTTGCTCAAATGGCGAATATGAATATGTTTTGGCAGAAAATCATTTTTAGTTTAATATTTTGCCGATTGCGCAATTTGGAAATGCACAATTGCCGATAGATTGGGTCATTATTTATACAATCGCCGTCTCTGCGAGTCTCAGCTTGTTATTTGTAGTAAAACGAAGGAAGCAAGTGCTGTGTTTATTTGTCTTGACTCAATCTTGCAGTGAACTAGTGCATTATTTAATCGTTTTGTATTGAAATATATATCTTTAGTGCAAATTTAATTAACATGAACGAAGCAGTGAAATCATCTAATAATAAATACGATTTTTTTTTAACAAAGTGTCATTGTATATTGATAAACCGAACAATAATTTCACTTCGCCTTTGTCGGATCGGTTTCCATTTAAGTAATAAGCTGTTTCTAAGAAATAAATGTCTTTTTCCTGGATCAAACATTTTTTAGTTGTGTTCGAGGCCTGTTCATTTCTTAATTGCGCAATCGGCAAAATATTAAACTAAAAATAATTATCTGCCAAAACATATTCATATTTGCCATTTGAGCAACTCCGGATAGCTCAGTTCGCGAAATGTGTAAATCGGCTTAAACAGATTCCGATATAGAACATACAGGGTGTTCATTTAACACTCAAGTTATCTTCGAAACGAGACAGATTTGAGAAAATCGCCGAAACACGTCTAGATATTTATTGAGGGGGAACGTTTTTACAAAAAATTGGACGGCGCCCTTTAACCCCTTAACCACCAGGGCCAACACCCCAAAATTCTTAAATAAGAAGGCGGGTCGAGTGATACATCATTTTAAAGCTCCTGACGAGTACTTTATAACCCTAGAATATGAAGTCAATATCTTCACCTATTACAAAATGGCGGTACTTTAAAAATTACCTAAATACATGATTTGGATGGCCATATTTCCGAAACTAATAAAGTTAGATGTACCTAATGTGGTTGTTTTCTTAAAAGCTCTTTTAAAGGTCTTTTTAATGGCTGATTTTTTTCACCCTTTCGGGTTCCATCCCACCCAGGTCCGACGACCGCCCCCTAGGTGGTGCACTGCAGCCTGAAGGCTTATTGTACCTTGACCCCTACTCCTTCTCATTCACACACCATTCATTCCATAACTTGGATGGTTGTTGCTCGGTCCGCATCCCCGAGCAGAACACCGTGTGCCGTTGCCCAAAACACCGCCGTTGCCGGACACCCATCCAAATTATGGGCGCGCATTTCACTGCCTAACTCGGAGATCGACGCTTGCCGATACAGCCAGAAGCAGCCACACGCGCGCCTTTAATGGTGATACTGATAGTAATATACAGGGTAGAAAAAAAGTACATATTTTTTTATTTTGGAGAACCCTTTTATATTATTTTACCATTAAAAAGATCTTTAAATGAGCTTTAAGAAAATACCACATTAAGTACATCTAACTTTATTAGTTTCGGAAATATGACCATCAAATCAGGTATTTAGGTAATTTTTAAGAGTACCGCCATTTTGTAACAGGTGAAGATATTTGACTTCATATTCTAGGGTTATAAAGTACTCGTCAGGAGCTTTAAAATGATGTATCACTCGACCCGCCTTCTCATTTAAGAATTTTGGGGTGGTGGCCCTGGTGGTGTAAGGGGTTAAGGGGCGCCGTCCAATTTTTGTAAAAACGTTCCCCCTCAATAAATATCTGGACGTGTTTCGGCGATTTTCTCAAATCTGTCTCGTTTCGAAGATAACTTGAGTGGAAAGTTTTAAATGAACACCCTGAGACATATTTTCGGCAACTGATCATTTGGCTTTGATCATATCGCAAATTTAATATTCATTTCGGCGAATTGATGAATTCGGCAAATGGGTCTAACACATACAATAAATTTAGTATTTCCGATTTGTGACAGAATATTTTTGTCAAACTGACGTACGCGACATTATGTAATTGTGTGTAATTGATTGATTGATTTTACGTACTTAGATATTTTTGTACTTATATGTGACTTAAAAGTAGTGTCCTAGTCTGAAGAATCATAATTAAAAAAATTACAAATATCGTATTTATGCACATTTAAACCACCCTATGACAGCCGTGGGTAATGTGATGTGGGTAATGAACGTGGGTAATGGCCGTGGGTAATGAGCGTGGGTAATTGCGGTGGGTAATGAGCAATATTACCTGTTTAAAATCGCATTAATATTGTATAAATTCTTAAACAGTCTTGGAAAAAAAGTTTGCTATTTGTTATACACTTAATGAGCTAACTTAAAATATATTTTAAATTTTTAACACCCTGTCTAAAGCATACGTTTAAAATAACTTTCTGTTTACGGAGCTAACCATTCGTAACATCGTTTATTCTGTCTGGACGAGGGTTGGGCATTTTAATCGATACTAAGGTTGTATAAACTAAGTTCATGTAGCTAATATTGATTCAATATAATTTAAATCTATTCTTGTTTATTTTTATTATGATTTTTATTTAACTCTATTCAACCATGTGTAGACACACTTTAGGTATGTTTGGGTAAATCCTTTCAGGTGTTGAAATAATGTTCGTAACTTTAAGAGGTGATTTGTCGCATTATTTTAAGCAAAACATATTAATGTATAGTAAGAACATTTTAAAAGCGCAAATTCGGTACCCTTTGAAAATAATACAAAAAAACATAAAAAAGGCCGCCTGCAATCGGAATATTTTATACAAAGGCGCCGGTACCCTTTACAGCCACGCGCCAATACACTATGGGATAGAAATCCATTATTTTGGCCAAAAAGCAACTTTGAAATTTTAATGGCTCATGCTGTGTATTTCAAAGTAGATACTCCAAACTACATGTACGCAAAATTATAAAAGGATATGACGACTTCTATTGGGGTAATAAGAAACTTGAAAATGTATTTTAAGTAAACATAAATATACAACATTTAATCTCCTTAGTTTATTATTACCCTTGATTACTAAAAAAGTAAAAGAGTTTAAATAATAATTGTTGTGTTTCCGATGCAGTCTCGCGAAGTCTCGCTACTTTTGTCAAAGATTTTTTTACCTTTTTCTTTATCAGTTTTGTACTTACAATTGCCTTCCTACTTTTTGCTACTTCTGAGTGTAAGGACAGATACAAGATTTTTTATAATTTACAAGGTTTTCCATTTTAAAATTTAATATGTTTTGTCCCACACTGTATATCCTAAAAGATAAAAGCATTCTGATGAAAGATATGGATTCTACAGAATCTACCCAACAAAACAGTGTTATTTATTTATTTTATACGTTAAAAATAAAAAAGTTGGGAAGATGTATCTCTATTACGCTTCTAAGAATAATTTAAAATTATTTTTCAGATTTGGATGGTCATATTTCCGAAACTAATTGAGATAGACACATCAAATGTAGTATTTTTCTAAAGCATTTTAAAAGATTTTTTTGGTGGTGATATAATATTCAGGTTATTTCATTTTAAAAAAATCATACCTATTGTCATGTACCCTGTATATCATATGAGATAATAATCATCGGATTACTGATTAGAATACTATCGAATTAACCAAACAAGCTGATATTTTAGTTTATTTAGTACAATAAAAATAATAATGTTAAGTGAGGGTGTAAATTTATAATAACATATAATACGTTTTAAGGTTTCCAAAAGCATTTGTAATAATTTATAATATTTTTCCAGTAAAAAGCACCTCATTTTAAGTTGAGATTGGTAAGTTTCAGAATTTTGTCCAAAAAATTAATTTCTATCCCATAGTGCGATGACCACCTGCATCAACCGGCATATCATAAAAGAAATATAGCAAAGGCGGCCGCGAAGACAAGCATGCCGATTTATTTGCTTTAAACTTTTTTGTGATTTTTTCTTATCAAAGAGCACCGAATTTACATTTTTAAACTGTTCCTTCTATAAGTCGTAAATAATTATTATTTTTCAAACATTTGGCAACGTTGCAACACAACGTGGGATACGAACGCATAAGAACTAACAACTAATTCCTCGAATTGTTATATTTTTTTATTTAATAACCCTTACATTACATTTACTAAAAAAGTAACAGAACTTACCGATAATACTTGTTGATACACACAATACTATATATTCAGTTTAACGGTCACCTATCTAAAACGATGGAATGCACCAAAAAAGAAAAAAAACCCAGCATTTATAAATCATCTTTTTCATGTCAAAATACACGTACTGATACAGTAATACTTACTGAAAATAAAATGTGATTTCAATTCGGATGAAACATTACTTGCATTAATGAATGCAAGAAACTATTAAACAATTTTTTTCCGACGTAGGTATTTATTTTTTTGCCTACCAATCAGTACCATGTCGCGTACGACAATGCCAATTGTGTAAGAGATTTTGTTTGTCTGTTTTTCTTCGGAAAATTGCAATTAATAAGCAAGAAAAATGGTTTTTTAGACACAGTTAATTAATAAATATAATGTATTGATTTATTTTACGCTGTCAAGCACAATATTTAAACATAAAAATAAAAAAATTTAAGTTCAATGATTTTAAATTGCTGTGATAAGGTAAAATACTAGGTGCACGTAGCTTATAAAAATTTAAATGGTATGTTTTGAAAGTGACACGAAAAATATAGAACTTGCACGAAGATTAGAAAAACATTTAAAGTAGTTTTTACTTGCTTTTTACTGGAAAAATATTATAAATTATTACAAGATGCTTTTGAAACCTAAAACTTATTATATGTTATTATAAATTTACACCCTCTATAACATTATTATTTTTAATTGCACAAAATAAACTAAAATGTCAGCTTGTTTGGATTCAATTCGGTAGTATTCTAATCAGTAATCCGATGATTATTATCTCATATGATATACAGGGTACGACAATAAGGTATGATTTTTTTAAATGGAATACCCTAAATATTATATCACCACCAAAAAATCTTTTAAAATGCCTTAAAAAAATACTACATTTGATGTGTCTATCTCAATTAGTTTCAGAATATGACCATCCAAATCTGAAAAATAATTTTAAATTATTCTTAGAAGCGTAATAGAGATACATCTTCCCAACTTTTTTATTTTTAACGTATAAAATAAATAAAAAACACTGTTTTGTTGGGTAGATTCTGTGAGAATCCATATCTTTCATCAGAATGCTTTTATCTTTTAGGATATCCAGTGTAGGACAAAACATATTAAATTTTAAAATGGAAAACCTTGTAAATTATAAAAATATCTTGTATCTGTCCTTACACTCAGAAGTAGCAAAAAGTAGGAAGGCAATTGTAACTACAAAAACTGATAAAGAAAAAGGTAAAAAATCTTTGACAAAAGTAGCGAGACTTCGCGAGACTGCATCGGAAACACAACAATAGCTCTTATTATTTAAACTCTTTTACTTTTTTTTAGTAAACAAGGCTAATAATAAACTAAGTAGATTAAATGTTGTATATTTATGTTTACTTAAAATACATTTTCAAGTTTCTTATTACCCCAATAGAAGTCGTCATATCCTTTTTATAATTTTGCGTACATGTGGTTTGAAGTATCGACTTTGAAATACACAGCATGAGCCATTAAAATTTCAAAGTTGCTTTTTGGCCAAAATAATGGATTTCTATCCCATAGTGTATCGGTGCGTCGCTGTAAAGGATAGCGGCGCGGCGCCTTTGAATAAAATAGTCCGATTGCAGGCGACCTTTTTTATGTTGTTTTGTATTATTTTCAAAGGGTACCGAATTTGCGCTTTTAAAATGTTCTTACTATACTTTTCTGCAAATTTTCAATTACTAAGTACTGGTAGAGCATGTTGAAATTTTACATACATCAAAGCGTGCCGCCACCAGGTGTTCCACTAGGTGACCTTACTAGTTGGTGCTGCTCTGAAGTTAAGACCATATTTATTTCATTCTGAAAGCGATGCCGCTAAGTACACAAAAAATGATAAAGCAAATAAACCCTTTTGTGAACAATGATTTATTGCTGCAAAAATATTCAACCCGACGAGTACGCCACGTGCCACAGTTTTATAGCAGGCAGAGACGAAATAAGAGGGTGTTTTTTAAGTACGTAATACGTGTTTTTCGCAATGTTTTTATTTATTTATCTAAAAAATATGTAATCAGGCTCTGTCAGAGGCTATGTGCTTTCGAAAAGGTTTGTTTACTTTATCATTTTTTGTGTACTTGGCGACATTGCTTTCAGAATGAAATAAATATGGTCTTACTTACTCCCTTAATACTACGACATATCAAGTTATTGGCCATTAAACTCTTGTCGATTTGGCACTAATATCTGCTGGATATTTTTATACCTGTTTGCGATCAAAACATATAGAAGAAACAGTTTAAAAATGTAAATTCGGTGCTCTTTGATAAGAAAAAAAATCACAAAAAACTTTAAAGCAAATAAATCGGCATGCTTGTCTTTGCGGCCGCCTTTGCTATATTTCTTTTATAATATGCCGGTTAATGCAGCTGGTCATCGCACTATGGGATAGAAATTAATCTTTTTGGCCAAAATTCTGAAACTTACCAATCTAACTTAAAATGAGGGGCTTTTTACTGGAAAAATATTGAAAAAAATATTATAAATTATTACAAATGCTTTTTGGAAACCTAAAACTTATTATATGTTATTAAAATTTACACCCCCTTAACATTATTATTTTTATTGTACAAAATAAACTAAAATATCAGCTTGTTTGGTTAATTCGGTAGTATTCTAATCAGTAATCCGATGGTAATTATCTCATATGATATACAGGGTACGACAATAGGTATGATTTTTTAAATGGAATACCCTGAATATTATATCACCACCAAAAAATCTTTTAAAATCCTCTAAAAATACTACATTTGATGTGTCTATCTCAATTAGTTTCGGAAATATAACCATCCACATCTGAAAAATAATTTTAAATTATTCTTAGAAGCGTAATAGAGATACATCTTCCCAACTTTCTTTATTTTTTAACGTATAAAATAAATACAAACCCTGTTTTGTTGGGTAGAGTCTGTAGAATCCACATCTTTTATCAGAATGCTTTTATCTTTTAGGATATACAGTGTAGGACTAAACATATTAATTTTTAAAATGGAAAACCTTGTAAATTATAAAAATATCTTGTATCTGTCCTTACACTCAGAAGTAGCAAAAAGTAGGAAGGCAATTGTAAGTACAAAAACTGATAAAGAAAAAGGTAAAAAAATCTTTGACAAAAGTAGCGAGACTTCGCGAGACTGCATCGGAAACACAACAATAGCTCTTATTATTTTAACTCTTTTACTTTTTTTAGTAAACAAGGCTAATAATAAACTAATTAGATTAAATGTTATATATTTATGTTTACTTAAAATACATTTTCAAGTTTTTTATTACCCCAATAGAAGTTGTCATATCCTTTTATAATTTTGCGTACATGTAGTTTGGAGTATCTCCTTTAAAATACACAGCATAAGCCATTGAAATTTCAAAGTTGCTTTTTGGCCAAAATAATGGATTTCTATCCCATAGTGTATCGGCGCGTCGCTGTAAAGGATAGCGGCGCCTTTATATTAAATAGTCCGATTGCAGGCGGCCTTTTTTATGTTTTTTGTATTATTTTCAAAGGGTACCGAATTTGCGCTTTTAAAATGTTCTTACTATACTTGTAGTGACCTTGGCTAAAGAGACATATTTAGGAAACAAATTTGTCGAAAACATATACAAATTATCGTATTTATTCATATTTATTTTTAAAATTACAAAATATGGTGTCTTAATTTTTTTATATAACTTAAATTTTTAAGTTTTTCCAAGTTGCCATTTTTCTTCTTCTAACTAACTTGCGAATATTCTCTTAAGAACTCTTAAAATGATTGAACGCAGAAGTGGAAATTTTCCAGTCTATTGATAAGAAATATCTGTTATAGGTTTCGGCATTTTCTAAATGATTTTTCTACAATTTATCAAACGATAACCCAGAATAATGTACAAGTCAATATCGATTGAAAACTTTGGCAAATGACGTGTTTCGTGTTTTATTTTAGGATTAAGACAGACCATTTTATGTTTTAAATTTAAATAAATTAGGAAGAATTGCTATTTAAAAATATTTATACCTTATTATACAGATCTTTTTTAAACACATGCTGTTGACTAATATTACAAACGCCTTAATAGGTGCCAGCAGATAAATAGATTTTTTTATAAAATAAATTTTTTGGTCTCAACACGTTCCAAACAAAGAGTGTCTCAACACGTTATGTGTTTTAAATTTATTTGTTTACTTTAGATCGGTAAGTTTATTAAAGATATACCAGAAAATTTAAAAAAATGTTTATAAACTAAACCATAGCATATGTTACACAACAGATCCATGTTAAAATTTTGTAGATAATCTTGATGATCAATAAAATATACTACATTATTGATTTAAATAAAGGTGACTGTCTATATCTTCGCTATGTGATGCCCCCTGTACATGTAAACATATTTTTATAAAATAGATCTGAAATATATCTATAAACTTTATTTGGAAGACTTTTCGATAAATGAGCGCATTTGCGAATTATAAAGGGGTTCAGGACTTTTTGCACACAGTGTATAAAGAAAACATGTTAAACGGTTTTATTACAATAAACATTTTGTAGTTCATGTACAAAAGGTTGGAGAATAATTCGGTAAGTTCTAGCTATCAGATCCCACCAACTTTCTCATCAATATTGGGTATTTATCAGACAAATAATAAAATCGTTGGATGTAGCGTATCCAGAGAAAATATTACAATAGAAATATCACGGGCCCAACAATTTTATTATTTGTCTGATCAATATCCACGATTAATAAGAAGATTAATGCGATCTGGTAGCTAAGACTTTCCGAATTATTTTTTAACTTTTAGCACATATCCCACATCATTATTTTTTTGTAATAAAATTGTTTAACATATTTTTTTAAATATAATTTATTAATAATAACTTCACAACTAAAAGGTCAATAACATTTATTTAAATGTATCCCTCTTTTATAAAAGCATTTGTTCATGTTTAATTTTCTCTTCGCTCCCTTTTATATCAATTCACGAAAATATTTACAAAGGTTGTACTTTGTTTGCTTTCACGTCAAGCTTGAAGCAATTATAAAATACATTTTCGTAAAAATACTGAGTACAAAGCAAATGTTTAATATTAAAATGTTTATAGTTTGACACATGAACTGTGTGTTATAAGCAGGGGCAGTCATATCAACTTTCTGAGGGGGGGGCCATGGGCAAAAATTTTTGAAGGAGGTTCAAATTTTTGAAGAGCAAAAAAAACAAAAACGAAAGGTCCTCTAACCTCTTTTATTGTTTTCACCTTTCATTCTTTTTATAAAATTACACAAAACCTCCTTCCCACGTATTTGAAAAGGTCCTCACTCTTCAATTCCATCATCAGCCTCACCCCTCGGACCAACCTGGGGGAGGAACCCTCAATAAATGCCCATATTTGCCATTAGACATGTATGAAACACAATAAAATAGAAAGGATGTCGCATTTAAGGGGGACATGCCCCACCCCTATGACCGGTCCTGGTTATAAGCTGTGTGAAAGGTCATGTAATTTTTTAATTTAAAACATATTTGCAAAAGCTTGAATTGTATTACCTTTAAACTAGATAGAGTACATTCCAAATAAAAGCAGCCACTACTATTCTTTTCGGTATATACAGTGTGGGCCAAATTAAACCTGCACACTTTTTAACTAATAATAACTTTTTATCGGTTGCGCCCTTCTTTTTTAATTTTAAGTGGCTAATAGGTAGATATGTTTTCTCTAGGTTTGGGCAAATAGATTTAAACAGTGCTGGACTTAAAGGACTTTTTCTAAAATGATACATTAAACTTCGATGCAAAAAAATGTAATTTACTCTTTAATTTGGCTAATACGTTTATTTTTAAATAATTTACTGTTAAGTTTGGTCAGCATCCAACTCAGTAACTAGGGTAACTTTACAGCTTTGATTTTCAAAGGACGCTAAAAAAAGTATTTTTTAAAATCAAGAGAAATACATGCTTTTATGGGGAGCAATATTTATCAAAAATAATTTTAATTCCTAAATCCTTAAATTGTTGATAGATTCTTTTTATTAAATCATTTTATATAGTTTGTCTACAAGAAAAACCTATTAGCTTAATTGTAGCTAAATCAGATTTCTTTTGCAACGTGGTTAAATACAGTATTTTGGAAAAAGTCCCGTAAGTCCAGTCCTGTCTAAATCTATTTGACCTAAATTGGCAAGAAACCTAGAGAAAACATATCTACCTATTAGCCCTTTAAAATTGAAAAGATAGGCACAACAAATAAAAGTTTTTATTAGTTAAAAAGTGTGGAAGTTTAATTTGGCCCACCCTGTATATATTTATTAACTTAGAAAAAATCCCAAACGACGTTGATTAATTACACACTATGGAGACTCTACAGGTAAAAAAATAATTGCTACGACGCCTCACGTATTGTTTATGTACCAAATTTCCCAAA